>CAUYON010193549.1:0-32715 GCA_963573935.1 Arctocebus calabarensis | reverse complement strand
CCTACTATGAAGCTAATCTAAAGGTTTCATATGAAGTCTATAACCAACCTATAGCACAAGAATATGGGAAAGCATGGGAGGGGGGTGGTTGTGGTGGAGGGAGGGTCGTGGGTGAAGCCATGCCAATGGTGCATCTTAGAGGGGTACAGGCAAAACTTGCTAGATGCAGAATACAGATGTCCTCATATAATAACTAAGAGAATGCCATGAGGGCTATGTTGAGCAGTTTGATGAAAACATTTCAGATTGTATATGAAACCAGCACATTGTGCCCCTTGATTGCACTAGTGTATGCAGCTATGATTTAATTTTAAAAAATGAGGCTTATGGAGGCAATGAGCAAACACATCCAATTGACACCTGACTCCATAGAGGGTCAGATTACTTTAAAAGATAAATTTATCCCTCAAGCAGCTCCAGACATTCAAAGAAAACTCCAGAAATTGGCTCTAGGCCCAGACCATAATCTGGAGAATCTTCTTAAAAAGGCCACTATGGTCTTTTATAACCGAGATTTGGAGAGAAAGGAGGAAAAAGAGAGAAAGGGACAGAAAAGAATGACAGTTCTAGTAATGGCACTCCAACAAACAAGCAACTTTCAAAGGCAGAGGGAAACCAGAGGAGCTAAAAACAAGTGTTTCCAATGTGGTCAGACTGGCCACTTCAGAAAAGACTGCCCCCAGCAGCACCACCGGCTGGGCAAGCCACCTGGCCCCTGTCCAGAATGCAAGGGTGACCACTGGAGGGTGGCCTATCCCTGGAGGCGAAGGCCTCCTGGGACAGTGAACCCATCGGAGCCCAATCTGAGCCAACGGTGACTGGGGAAAATTCTCATGGCTCCAGCCTGTGTCATCACCCCTCAAGAGCCCCATATTTGCCTTATAGTGGAGCGCCAGGAGATAAAATTTCTTTTGGACACTGGAGCAACCTTTTCTGCACTTCTCTATAACCCTGGTCTTTTATCTCCCAAATCCATAACTATACAGGGGGTGTCTGGAAAGCCAGTTACCAAATTTTTCTCCCAGCCTTTAAGCTGCAATTGGGATGACTTTCTGCTCTCTCATGCCTCCTTAATAATGCCTGAAAGTCCTGCTCCCCTTTGGGGGAGGGACATACTAACTAAAACAGGAACTTTTCCCTCCTGGAGATCTAGTCATGATCAAAATTCTTCCCTCTAATTCACCTTCCCTAACCCCAACTTGGGAAGTCCCCTTTCCTGTTATCTTGTGTTCTTCTACAGCTATTATAGGAGTAGATTATAGGAGTTATAAAAGTTATATTATAGTTATTAAAGTTATAGGAGTTGATTCCTGCATACATTATTCACGAGTAAAATCCTGGAACCCTCCATCTTCAATGGAGGCAGGTGGTGATGACAGCCAACCACAGAACACCTACCCTTGTGAGCCAAAAGAAAGTTTGAAGTTATTATTCAGGAAACAGCCAAAAAAAAATTCCTAATATGGTTTTCTTTTAGCATCACTCAATAAGTGCTTCTGACCTGAAGCTGCTCTACCTTTGCCTATTACTGAATTTACTAATGAGATTTGTGTTTTCCAGAAATATCATCAAGCCACACGCAATAAAGGTGGTTCCAGTCCATATACCCCTGTAGCACTCTCCCTCCAGAGAAACCCTAACTGGCCCCTTCTATCATCGCCTGATTCAGCAGGAAGTAGTTAGATCGAGTCTTCACCCTTTTTCCCTACCAGCAGTTAGAGTTTCTACTCGGAGAGGGAGAATTGATGCAGGACATTTTGCGCCCCAGCCAGTTCAGCAGAGCTGGCAGACCTGCCACCTCCTCCTTGGTGGTAGCGGTGCTTAGGCAGCCAGCTGAAGAACCAGCAGGCTGAATGACAGGCAAGGAGGGGAAACTCTAACCCCTACTGGTGGCTCCAATAGCCAAAAAGGCCGGACAACTACCAAGGACACGCCTGTGCCTTGGTGTCTCCTTCACTTTACACTTGGGACTAAATGTGGAACCCCCATTTCCTGTGCCTACGTCAATTTCATGGGAATTTCCTAGGCCTCAATTCCATGAATGGACTGTGTCCATTCATTGATACATTCATTCACTTTGCCCTGGCAGAAGGGACTGTGTTCATTCTTTGATACATTCATTCACCTTGCCCCCGGTAGAAGGGACTGTGTTCATTCATTTCCTGGCCAAGGAACCCATACACCTATATATATCCTGAGACTAAAAGTCTAAAGGGTGAGACGGGGAAAGACCAGGAGAGAAAGGGAGAGAGGGTTTCTCTCCCCACTATAGTTCTCTCTCTCTACCAGGAGCTTTAGTGTTTTCTGTATTCTTTTCTGTAAGTAAATTGTCTTACCATTGGAAAAATAAATAAATAATAAAAAATTAAAAAATAATTGGTTAAAAAAAAGAAAATGTTTTAGGTTTTGAGGGCCATGTAAAGGCTGTGTCACACATTCGTCTTCTGTTTTGCTTTTGCTTTTGTTTACAACTATTTATTTATTTATTTATTTAGACATAGTCACCTTCAGTAGAGTGACTCATAGCTCACAGCAACCTTAAACTCTTGGGCTTAAGTGATCCTCTTACCTCAGCCTCCCTAATGGCTGGGACTATAGGCACCCTCCACAATGCTGGGCTAGTTTTTCTATTTTTAGTAGAGAGGTTTTGAACTCCTGAGCTCAAGCAATCCATCCTCCTCAGCCTCCTAGAGGGGTAGGATCACAGCTAGGAGCCACTGAAGTTGTAAACAATACTTTATAAATGAAAAAAAAATTATTCGCTCATGAGTCACACAAAATAAGCCACAGGCTGGATTTGGCCAACAAGTCTCAGCTTGCCAGCCCATATTTTATACAGTAATTTGTATAGGGGTAGATGTTTGCACTCCTCAGGGGAGCTATTTTAAGTAAGGTGACAAGGGAAGGGCCCAACATAGGTACATTTAGGACTGATCATGTTCCTATTCTCAGAATCAGAAATATTTCACTTGGCAAATATGGTATTTTGGCATTCTGAGCATTTTAAGCTGAAGAAAATTGAGAAAATCAATGGAGGAGGGTCTTCCTGAACATCTCTTACCCCCTCTCCTGAAGTAAGCCAGGGAAGCTGGGCCTCCTTTTACACCTTAGAAATCACATTCTAAGTCATTCTCAGAAGTGAGCTTGTCAATGGCAAAGAACCCAACATTTAATGGTTTTATTCCAAGATGAATATATGTGACCATGGCCCTGAGAGTCACACCCAAGAAATCTCGAGCACACACTTTCACTAGGATTGGGTTATAGTTTTCTTCTACACGTTATGAAGAGACAGAAATTACAGTTGTACATTGGTTTGGCAAAAAAAAGGCAGGGCATCTCAAAGCAGGATATTACATATTATAAATGGGTTTAATGATTCTTTGATTTGTAAAAGAAATGAAACTTTGTCTAAAGTCTTGGAATGTTTTAAGTTAAGGTAAGAAAGTGTGTTAATGGTAGACAAGCCACCAGACATACACCAACCCTCAAGTGATTTGTTAAGTATACTGATGACCTGCAGGGGTGGTTAGCGTTTGCTTTGCATGGACTTAGGCTTGTTGATGAGATGATTTTGTATGTTATTTTTACAAAGAATAACTCCAAAAGAGGTTGAGCATAAGTAAGGGTGTCTGACCTCCCTTTTCCTCATGGCTAGCCATTCAGCTCTAAGGTATTTTAGGGTCCCCTTGACAACATGGGGATCCATTCAATTGGTTGGGGTCTTAAGATTTTAATTTAGGTTATAGACCATAAAATTTTGCTAACCTTCTGCTGTAGTAGGCCATGAGACCATCATTCCCAAAGCAGTTCTCTCTATTCCCAAAGCAAAAGGGAAAAAATATGTCATCTCTGAAGACACAGACACACAAATGAATATGAACAAACAAGACTTGCTGAGATGCTCCCAACTTCTTACTGTATTTTTCTGTGTATACTGCATACTTTTTGCTCCAATTTTTGAGGGAAAAATAAAGATGCACATTATACATAAGTAGTACTAATTCTGTATCTATATAAATGTTCTAAATTCTTCTATTTATGCTTATGCATTAAAAGTGTGACTCTTTGTTTAAATATAAATGCTAAAGTATATAAAATGAATACCTAAATGCAAACAAATAAAAATTTGAATTAAAAAATTAAAACAAAATATGTTTCCCTGGAAGTTTGGGCCCAAAACATGGGTGCACATTATACATTGGAGTTCATTAGACATGGCAAAATAGAGGTACTTGGATCATACCCTTTTTTGTCCAATTATGTCTCTTTACAACTACTCATTTTTTTCATTAGACTTAACATACAGCATACACAGATTTCCCAGTGTCTTTGGGTCTTCATTTCCTTATGAAGTTTCCTGTGTCAAGTAAAAAGTTTTATTTAAATGATTTTGTGAGCTTTTCTCCTGTTAATCTGTCTCTGTGGGTTTTATTTTTAGACCCAGCCAGAAATCTAAGCAGCTTGAGAAATGCTTCCCTCTCTACACACTGTAATTTAAGGAGATCCAGTGAGGTTTTAGATGATTCGGAGATGGTGTACATCATTAAGAAGGCAGCACTGAACAGACTGTTAGTACTCATAAGAGGTGGGGTTTCAATAATTCACTGGAGGTTCAGTGCCTATAGCTCAGCAGCTAAGGTGCCAGTCAATACACTGGAGGTGACGGGTTTGGACCCAGCCTGGACTGGCCAAACAACGATAACTACAACCAAAAAATAGTCGGGCACTTTGGTGGGTGCTGGTAGTCCCAGCTACTTGGGAGGCTGAGGCAAGAGAATTCCTTAAGCCCAAAAGTTTGAGGTTGCTGTGAGCAGTGACACCACAGCACTTTACTGAGGGTGACATAGTGAGACTGTCTCAAAATAATAATAATAATAATAATAAACTGAATAAAGCAGTACTTGTACCCCAAATGGTGAACAAGATCACAGATCTTATTCCAAGAAAAAATGATGAGTGAAGTCTTGAGCCTTTTTGAGAAAGAAATACTTCTTAGTTAAAAAGCCCATCTTCCCTATTATGTCCTTCCAAAATTAGATTAAAATGACTGTAGAAATAATGCTACACTGCTGAATATTTTATAAGCCTGCACAAAGTCAGGTTTTGTTACATATGCCTTATTCATAGCCATTTGAGCTAACTATAAAGGACCCTTAAAGGTAGCCAGAAGGCAGGAAGATGGAGGGAGCCTCTATTGCAATAGAGATTAAATTGACCATGTGCATGCATGCACAAATACAGATATTGTAGAAAGTGGAATTAGAATAAAAAATCAACTATAAATTAAATTAACTATCATAGGGCATTGAGAAAAACAAATAAAACCTTAAGCTCCCCAACTGACTGAATGGACCCCTTCTTGGCCAAGGAAACCCCACAGAAACCTCAACATAGAGTTTTTTTTCTTTTCTTTTCTTTTCTTTTCTTTCTTTCTTTCTCTCTTTCTTTTTTTTTTTTTTAATTAAATCATAGCTGTGTACATTAGTGCAAACAAGATCTCTCCCTGGTTTAGGGATCAAGGTGATGTTTGCTTCATAGAATGTGTTGGGTAGTACTCCATCTTTTTCTATATTTTGGAAGAGGTTTAGTAATATAGGTACTAGTTCTTCTTTACAGGTTTGGTAGAATTCTGACCAATCTGGTCCCGGGCTTTTCTTTTTAGGGGGATTTTGTATAGTTGATGCTATTTCAGAACTTGATATAGACCTGTTTAACATTTCCACTTCGTTCTGGCTAAACCTTGGTAGGTGGCATGCTTCCAAGTATTGGTCAATTTCCTTCAAATTTTCATATTTCTGAGAGTAAAGTTTCCTGTAATATTCATTACAGATTTTTAAAAATTTCTGTGCAGTTTGTTGTTATTTCATCTTTACCATTTCTGAAAGGTACAATTAGAAATTGTACTCTTTGTCCTGGTTAGGATAGCCAAAGAAAGGTTTATCTATTTTGTTGACCTTTCAAAAAACCATTTTTGATTTATTGATCTGTTGTATAATTCTTTTGTTTTCAATTTCATTTAATTCTGCTCTAATTTTGGTTATTTCTTTTCTTCTGCTTGGTTTGGGATTGAAATGTTCTCTTTTTCTAGTTGCTTGAGATGTTGAGATTAAGTTGTTAACTTCCTTTCTTTCCATTCTCTTGAGGAAGGCTTGCAGTGCTATTAAGTTTTCTCTTATGACTGCCTTTGAAGTACCCCAGAGGTTCTGACAATTTGTGTCTTCATTGTCATTTTGTTCCAAAAATTTGGTAATTTCCTTCTTAATCTCATCTATGACCCATCTATCATTCAGAATAAAGTTATTTAGCTTCCATATTTTTGTATGAGTATGCAGATTCCTGTTGTTAACTTAGTTCAACTTTTTTCCATGATGGTCTGAGAAGATGCAAGGAATAATTTCTATTCTTTTAAATTTGCTGAGTTTAGACTTGTGACCTAAGATGTGATCAATTTTGGGGGAGTATATTCCATGGGCTGGTGAGAGGAATGTGATTTGTTGGGATGAAATGTTCTGTAGATGTCTGTTAAATCCAAATGTTAAATAGTTAAGTTTAAGTCTAAAATTTCCTTGCTTAGCTTCTTATTGGAGGATCTATCCAACACTGCTAAAGGAGTGTTAAAATCTCCAACTACTATGGAGCTAGAGGACATCAAGTTGCTCATGTCTGTTAGAGTTTCTCCTATAAATTGAGGCACATTCTGATTGGGTGTATCAATATTAATAATTGAAATCTCATCATATTGACTATTACCTTTAAGATGCATGAAGTGTCCATCCTTATCCATCCTTACTTTAGGTGGTTTAAAGCCTATTGTATCTGCAAATAAGATTGCAATACCTGCTTTTTTCTGTTTTCTATTTGCCTGAAATATAGATGATCATCCCTTCACCTTGAGTCTATATTTATCTTTTAAGGTAAGATGAGATTCTTGTATTTAGCAGATATCTGGCTTGAGTTTTTGTATCCAGTCAGCCTCTTTTGTATCCTATGCCTCTTTAGAGGACAATTTAAACCATTCACATTAATTGAGAATATTAATAAGCCTTTATTGAGAATATAGATAAGCCTTTCTAAAGTCCAGTGGACATTTTTAATCCTTTCGTCACTATGGAAGTTGGAATTTGATCAAAAGTTTCTGAGTGAGACTACTTTTGTGGTGGAGTATTTTGCTGGTCATTATGGAGGATAGGTCTGAGAATGTCCTGGAGAGCTGGTTGAGTGATGGCAAATTTCTTCAACATGTGGATGTCGTTAAAGTATTTAATTTCTCCATCATAAATGAAACTCAGTTTAACTGGATACAGGATCCTAGGTTGAAAATTATTTTGTTTTAGGAGATTAAAAGTCAATGACCATCCTCTTCTAACTTGGAAGGTTTGATCAGAGAGATCTGCAGTTATTTTAATATTCTTCCCCTTGTAGGTTATAGTTTTCTTACATCTGGCTGCTTTCAGAATTTTCTCCTTTATATTAACTTTAGTGAAGTTAATTATGAAGTGTCTGGGGGATGTCTCATTCAGGTTGAGTTGAGCTGGTATTCTGAAATTGTCTGCTATCTGAATTTCAGAATCTCTTGGCATGTCTGGAAAATTCTCTTTCATAATCTCATGAAGAAGAGACTCTGTGCCTTGTGAAGCCACTTCATCACTTTCAGGGATCCCTATGAGGCAAATAGTGGTTTTCTTCAAATTATCCCAGAGCTCTCTGAGAAAATGATCCATTTTTGCCCTCCATTTTTCTTCCTCTTTGAAAGTTTGGGAGCATTAGAAAGCTTTATCTTCAATGTCAAAAATCCTTTCTTCTGCTTGCTCCATTCTGTTACTGAGGGATTCTACTGTATTTCTCTGAGGGCTGCAAATTCTTGTCCCACTGTGTCAAAATCTTTGGTGATTTTTGTCTTTGAATTCATTAAATTCTTGAGACATCTTTTAGATTACTGCTTGAAATTCTAATTCCATCTTTTCCTCCATTCTGTTGATCTTATTTTTTGTCCAGTTTCTGGATTCAATTTCTGATATCTCTGCCACTTGTTTCTTATGCATGGGATCTTGTGCTATGTCTACCTTATAGTTCCTTGGGGGAGTTGATCTACTCTGATTATTCATGTTGCCAGAGTTTTTCCATTGATTCCGCCTCATGTCTTTTTTGGGAGGTGTCTCTCCAGATTAGACCCCAGCAGATCACTCTATTGTTGCTGGATCATTGTAGGAAGTGACCCTGTGTAGCTTCTCTAGGACTGCCCCATCCAGGGAGTTCTGGCAGTGGGAGCAGCTCCAGAGTGTGGCTCACACAGATCCAGCAGCAGGGAAGAGGATGGTGCACATATTTCTGGCAGTGCCTGGTGCCCGGTGACTATGGTAAAGAGAGCCTGTGCCTCCAGCAGTCTTTGGCCGGGTGGAGGACTCCATGCAGTGGCAGGGAGGGCACTGGAAGGAGGGCACGGGTCACACAGCTTCCGGAGTCCTTGGCCAGATGGGCAGGGCAGTGCAGAGGCAGGGAGGGCACCAGAGGGAGGACACAGGTTGTCCCTGACCAGGGTGGGTGGGGGTCCCGGCATTGCAGGGAGTGGTTGTGCGGTTCCTGGAGTCCTTGGCTGGAGCAGGTGGTGGGTAGGAGGAGAAGCTTGACTGAGTGCAGCCCCAGAATTTCTTGCTGGGCAGGGCACTTGATCTGACTGACAGCGGGTGGGGGGTGCTGCTCAAGAATCTCCTCCCAGAGTCTCAGCAGCGGTTAGGCTTCTGGTTCATCAGGTAAGGGGGGAAGGGTGTACTTGAAGTTCAGGATGGCAGGGAAAACTTTAGTTCAGTTTTTCTACCTAGCAAGAGAGTGTTCAGAGTCACAGCAGGGTCCCTCTAAGGAAGTAGTCCCCACTTTCCACAGCACTCACCACCCATGGGGTGAGACAAGAGGTCCACAGTTCACCGCTTATCTGTAGAAAACCCACAGGAGCAAATAAAGAGAAAAAGGAAAGGAAACAAACAAACACAAAAACCCCACAACTTTCTTGGGGGAGGGGACAGATACTTTTCCTTTCAGATGAATTTTGTACCTGAAGCTTGCTTTCTTGGAGTCACAGCTTGCTTCAGCAGAGGTGACCTGCAATTATCAGTTCTCTCGGCTGGGCTCCCAGTCTTCAGCTTAATTGGGCAGTTTCTGGATGTTATCCTTTCCTTTGGACAGGAGCCTCTTTCAGAAGCTGCCTCTCAGTCGGCCATCTTGCCCCTTCCCCTCAAAATAGTTTCTGGCCATGATGGCTGGTGGTTCAGACATGCCTTGTTATACCTGGGCCCTTGTTAACTTCCTTTAGCTTTCTTTCCTACTGATTGAACAAACCAGCCCTTGCAAAAGACTTGCTCCACAGCTGAATTCATTCAGCTGCTTCCCCCTCCCTCTGTGATCAGCACAGCAAGTCAACAATGCAGTGCCTTATAAGAGGCCACTGGCCATGGTGTGGTTCCAAATAGTCTACAGATGACATGCATGAGGGTGTTTGTGTCCTCTGCTTTCCCTTCTGATATCAGAGGGCCAAAAATCCCACCCTCAGATCATACTAATGCCACCTTTCTTTGTATACAGGACCTGTGAAGTAGAGTGGAGCTCATTTGGACATGCACATGTTACATCCATGTCTCCTCCTATAGATTGTTAAATGTGTGTTTGGCCACCTTCTCAGCATAAATTCCTGCTCTCTGGAAATACCTGCTTGTAGCTTTCTTTTGGCTTCAGGCTCAGCTTCACAGCCTGTCAGAATGGCTGTCCTGCAGCCTGTAACCCTTTATGAGAAATAAATGTCTTCTTTCCACATTTATGAACCTTGTCATTCTTTAGTTGACAACATCTAGCACAATTATTTACTTAATGACTATTGAATCAAGACATAAAAGCAAGAATCAGCCACACACCAGGGCCTCTACACCAGGATTTCAGTCTCCTGATTTTCTGTCCCAGAATATATTATTTTTTTCTTTTTTTGCAGTTTTTGGCCAGAGCCAGGTTTGAATCTGTCACCTCCAATATATGGGGCTGGCACCCTACTCCTTAAGCCACAGGCGCCACCCCCAGAATATCTTCTTAACAGATTCCATTTCTATTTCTCTCTTTCCCTTTCTCATTTGACCATTTCATTGCTTGGTATGTACTTACTTCACAGACGGAAAAAGAAAACCTGTGTATTTCTGTATTTCAGGAGTTGCTATTGGTCTAAGGTTTAGACAATTTAAAAAAAATAGAAAGCTAATATAACAAGATAAAATGGAGATTTGACAATTTCACTGATTTTTTTTCTTTTATTGTCCTCCATTAGCAATATAATTTCAAGGTGGTCCAAGCAATATGATTTCAAGAGAGTAAACTGCTTTAAATTATGCTGTCTATTTCAAGCTGAGTTAAACTTCATTCCATGGTTAGCTAGTTGTTTTATGGGAATAAATGCTTTGTGCTTATTTTAATCTTTTTACCATGTCAATAGAAGAGACAATTTATCAACCAATGGAATAATATCATTTAAAAAGATTGAAGAAAGTTTGATCTTATCTTTCAGAAAGTGATATTTTATGTTAATGTTTCATAACTGTCTTTTGGTTATTCTTCCTTTCCCAGGAAAGTTCTGAGGTCTTTTATCTGTGCCCTTTTCTTCAGCCTCAGATAGCTTTCCATCCAACTCTTTCTCCAGCCCAGAGACAATGTTGCCATGATGCAGGGATGTGCTGCTCCAGCAGCACTTTTTATGGTATTTCTAGAGGAAAAGATATGGTTTGGAAAGATGGCTTTATGATATATACCTATATATTCAGAAAATGCCAATTAATTTATTTCTCTTGAAATTGACAGAATGGGAGGCAGCTTACCTATTTGCAGCTTACAAAGTTATCATTGCCCTTTCATAATTGCGAAAAAAATTTGCTATTTTTGTTAATATCTGCCTCTAAAATTATCCTATTCAAAAGGTAGCTATGAATAGAATTGGCCTCAGAAGTCAAGGAAAGGAAATTGTCATTAAAATGTAGATAGACTCACAGTATACTGTCTTAGGATACAAATATTGATAGGTTAATTTCCCAGTTGGTGATGTAGAACTCAGCTCTGTCAAAAGGTTTGGGGTCATGAAAGCCAGTGTTTTGAACTTTTTTTTTTTTTTTTTTAGGAGAAAGAAACAATATGTTTACAGAACTTAAAAGATCCTGAACATACTTCTTCAGATTGAGTATTCTTTACATTCTGCATTCTCAAAATGGGTAATATCACGTTCACAGGTAAATAATTTATTCTTGTGGGGATAAAATAGTATATTCTTTATATATCTTCATAAGCATTATATGTATTTTTATATGACTCATAAATCATATTGTCTAATATGTCATAGAGTTGAAATTTCATAGGAGATGCAATTCACAAAAAATTGTCTTTAAAAATCTTCTTTAAAAAACTAAAAATAAATTTTTTAAATCTTCATTAGTGGGAAAATAAAGGAAAAAAACATTGAGTGACACTTCTGTAAATAGGTGAAAGAAAACTAAAAAAGATAATGAATGCATAAAATCAAAAGAAACAAATTAAAATTGAGAGAGCATGAACCTCGGGACAGAGAAGAAAAGATAACATTTTCTTAAGAAGTACAAATAGACAACTTCTTTACAGCTTAGGGGCATCATAGGGCAGATTAACAAGTTAAACTAGTAGTGTAACTTATCCTTGGATACAGTACTTGATGACAGAAAGAGGAAGGAAAGGAAAGGGGTTTGTTGAAAGAATTAAGACTAATGTTCCCTAAAAAAAAAAATAATAATCTGATATGAGGCAGATTCATTAATAGGAGGAAAATACATATAACTTTATTTTGTTGTGTATATACAGGAGCCTTCAGCCTGAGTCAAAGACACAGAAGAAATAGTCCATTTTCATGATTAGGTTCAACAAAATATGGAGAGCTATATGGAACATGATTGGACAAAAGGGTGCCACTGCCCAGCCCAAGAGAAAGTCAAGAGCCAGAGATAGCAGAGCTCACAGAAGAGAAGAGTAGTTTATTATGCAGAGCTGTCAGTGGGGAGACAGGAAAAGTCTCTCAAATCTGCTTCCCTGAGAATTGGCCTGACAGGGTATTTAAAGGAAGCTTGGTGGGCTGAGGGCTCCACAGTCAGAGTATGCTAATTGGCAGTTTTGGGAACAGAATCATCAGTCCTTTGGTGTGGGCCACTGTCTGGATGGATTACTAGGATACAACAGTTCTCTGACCAAAGGTCTAAGACTAGTTGAGTAAATTTCTTGGTCAAGGTGGGTCATTTAATGTGCTGGAATTCAGGACCTGGAAGATATCTCAAAAACTAGCCCCAGGTTCTGAACAGGTAGTGTTATTTATAAAGGAAAATTAAGAACCTTTACAACTACCAGCTGTGCCCTCCAGAGTAGTGATTCCAGAGGTGCCAACAGGAGTAAAACACTATTATCAAGCAAATGAGGGGACAAGGGCTGATTATTATCATTTTAGCTAGACCTACTCCTTCACAGAGTTTTGGGAGCCTTTACCTTTGGGGAGCCTTTTCTACCTTTCACCCCTTCATCAATTTGTAAGGGCAGTTTCGAGGCTATGATCTCATGCTAACAGGCTGAGTTAGAAAAGCAAGGCCTGTCTGTCTAGACTCTTCTTGGGCTCTCTGAATTACATTCTTCATTCTGGGTATGGAGCAGGACCCCATCTGGAAGGGGGGCTTTACAGTCCTACATGGTAGGTCAAGTAATTCCTTTATGGCCAGTTTTTACATAGAATAATTTTAGGTATTATGACTGGCTTTAGGAAAAAGAGGTTCTGGCTTTATGACCCACCCTGATGAAGAGGGATCCCGTGGGTAGCCTCAGGGAGGAACAAAACTGAGAGGTAGGAAGAAGAGAAGGTCAGAAAAGAGCTTTGCTGCTGAGGCCTTCACTTTAGGTATACTATTTTCTGAGCCCTATCAGAAACATGAAATTGCACTTTTAAATTAAGTCGGTACTAGGGACTATGTTTTTATAATCCTATGCAATTTTTGTGAAAATATGTTATTTAAATTGTCTAAGAATGCTAGGCTAGGCTACAGAGGACAGAGAGAAAAATGTACAGAGGAGTCAGAGTCACATTCCTGTATGCGCAACTCATACAGTACACAGGATCCAGCAGAGGATCCTGTGCTTAACACTCCACTAACACTGTCTTGAAAATTCTTATTAATTTTGAAGAAAACTGCTTTTTCATTTTGCACTATGCCGTGAAAATTATGTAGTTGGTCCTGGAGAACAGAAAGAAAACAAGGGTGATCCAAGATGAACAGTTATGTTTAATCTATGTGTTACTGGATGAAGAGGGTCTGGCCACCTGCCACTATCAGCCAGTACGCAGAGACAAGAATAGGTTCACCAGACCTCATTTGTCAAAAGGCCAGCTATTTTGGAGAAGAGGGAGAGTAGGCTCTCCAAGACTACAAGTCCTCCCATTTCCAAAGTCACAGTTCTATACATAGAAGTTAAAAGCAAGTGCTGTACTAATCCTTATCTTAAACAACAGTAATCGCCATAACCCACAACCCATAATAAACAATAATTGACATAACCCATGACTCATATAACAATATTCCAATTCAAAACTTAATCTCTAAATCAATTGCCCAAAACTTTTAGGTTAAAGGCAAATTTACAAAACAAGGATGGAAGACATGACATGAAAATCGTGTAGTACCTAAATCAGCCAGACTGGCAGTGCCATCTCAGCCCCAGCCTGGCTGCATTTAATTCTCACTACCCGTGCTCTCATTTGGAGGAGGAATTTCACTTTACCAATTTAATGTCTCAAGGTGTTATAAGAAAAAAGCTGCCCAAGAGAAGCTGTGAGCAGGGTGCTGTAGGAATAATGTTTCACTAAATTTTTTCAGAAGTGAGATACTATAGAGTCTTTAAATGCCAAAATATGTCCTCCCATGTAGAAAAGCAGTGTTGACCTCACCCTAAGCCTCACATGGGGACTAGACTATTCTCTCTGTGGCCTTATTTGGAGCATCTTAAATCCCATGAGGTTCCATTTTTATTATTACTATCATAAGTAAACTTCATGAAAATTAGACTATTCCCTAAACATTGCTCCTACTAGCTCTAACATTCTATCATTTTATGCTATAAAGAGTAGAATAAATTATGGATAATTTTGAGAGATTCACTTTAGCAAATGAAAATTTGTGAGTGTGCTAAGAATTTTCTGCATATAATGTTTTGAAAACTGTCTGCAAAATCAAGCTAGAGCAGCTGTGTACATTGCAAGATGATTGTATTTCAGAAGCTGATGAACTTTAGCTGCCGGAAGTATAACTGGCAATGGTGAAGACAAATGCTCTCAGAAAACAGAGCTCTTTCCTTCCTTGTGAATGCTTCCTGTCCCAGAGCCTCTCAGATTAGAAACAAGATCCTGTTTCATGACATCAGCCTTATTCAAAGATGTCAGCGGGAAGTCAGCAAGTGGAGCTGCCTTTCTCCCTCAGGGAGGCCTCAGCTCTGTGCAGGTGATGAGAAAAAGGTATGATTTCCACATTTAATGAAATCACTGAAATTTGAGGCTTTCTGCTAACATCTGGTCTTGAAAGAAAAACTCTTGGCAAGCTATTTTCCTGCTACTGGATGGCTGGCTTGGTCAGAGAGACTTCCTGTTCTCCTCCTGAGTCAAGGCAGCAGGAATGAATGGCTCCATTACATTCACTCCAGAAGGGGTAAGCAGGCAAGAGGAACCCACTCAAAGTGCAGGAGGCTCCTGACAGCTGTCTCCTGCTGTTCTCTGCCTGTGCCTCTAATCAGGTAGCTGTTCAATTCTGTCCAATGAACCCTGACTGAGCAATTAAAGAAGCAAATGCTTCCTAAAAATGGCATAGCTGGAAAAATTAATAAATTTGCCTTTGCTTTTGCTTGGGACCCAAGGCAGAGTATAAGCTGTTTAAATGCTACCCTGTTCTGTGGCTTAGGGGAACTTTAAAAAAGGCTTACCCTTTTCAAAGAAAAGGAGCTGCAATTGATGCACACACGTACAGGGCAATAGGACATTTCCAAACAATTACTACATTTCTCCCTCCCTCTGTGATTTTTCCTTTTCAGTAAAATTAGTCTTTCTGGTGCAGATGGCAGATAGTATTGCAACTGCTGGTCAGCCAGTCTTCAGTTGGATTTTATGCCCCATTGTATTTTCTTTTTTCTTTTTCTTTTCTTTCTTCTTCTTCTTTTTTTTTTTTTTTCTTTTAAATATTGGTGTTGCTTTGATGCCAGAAATCATAGAATGAAGGTTTTTTTGTTTTTGTTTTTGTTTTTATTTTGGTCATTGGCTCTCTTTTATTCTGTTTTCCTTTACTTTTCCCTTTCCCTTCTGTCTGATCCTAATCCACTTCAAATGATCCCCAAGCTTTTCAAAACAAGAAACTCAAAACAAGATAATGCAAGCAGAATACAGAGGCACAGAATGCAGCCTTGCACATGTATTTTGCAACTGAGGGAATGGTTGCCCATTGAAGTAGCTGTAGATCAGTGACAATACCTTTTCCTACTAGTAGAGCTGATAGTAGATATATTTGTATTTTCAAAAAGGAATGGTATTATTTTGTATCAAAATCCTAAGAATATTAGTAAACTTTGACTTAAGAGATTGCACACACCACATTATATTCTTAAGGGAGAACTAAAGATGTGCATAAAGATATTACTTCTTGGACATTTACCAATTTCTTTCAAAGAAGTAAGGAAAAAAATAGGATACAGCCTAAGCATTAAATAATAGTACTGAATGAATGAATTGTAGAAGATCAGACTATGCAGCCCAAAAATATGCCCTTTGGACATAAGGATTATTTGGGGCTGCTTATTTCCAGAAACTGTAGGGTTGAGAGGACTCTACAGTGGAAGTTATACTGTTATAAGGAAAATTTACATTAATAAAGGAAGCCTCCATTTTTAAGAGTGTCTCCCTCTCCATTCCTGGGGGAGAAGGATAACTACAAATCGTTGGAGACTTTGGAAAGTGTGATGTCAGCAAGATGGCAGAATAGGATTTTTCAGTCGTCATCTCTCTCAGAAACATCAATTTGAACAATTTATTCATGCACAAAAATACCTGCACAATAGCCAAGGAATCCAAGTGACAGATTACAGCATCTAGGTATAGCACAGAAATAAGAAAAGATGCACAGCAGAGGGCAGGAACAGCAGGTTTATATCACGTTTGTCACCCCTTCCCAAACAGCACAGTTCAGAAAAAGAGAAAACTTTTGCACAGAAGCAAGAAAGTGAAGTGACCCCAGCTCTCAGGCCACTCCAGTTTCAGGATGGGTCCTATGGCTCTAGGCTTTAGGCCAGTAGCTGAAGACATACACTCTAGCAGACCCTCCATCTGGGCCCACCCTAGAAGACTCAGAGTTCAAGCATCCTCCTCAGTCAGATCAGTCCCAGTAGCTCCAGGTTCTAGTACAGCCACCAAATGGCCCTTATGGATGCAGGATCCAGGATATCCTTTGTTGCCCCCAGGCACCATCCCAGGTCCCATGGACACAAGCTTCAGGCTGGCCCCCACAGAGAGAAGCCCCAGGTTTACCTCCACAGACATAGCCAAAAGATAATTCCAGTGAAATCCAGCACCAGGTCAAGCCCCATGGACCCAAAAGAACCAAACTCTAAACCTAGCTCAGTGGACACAAGCTCCAGGCTTAATCACACAGACCCACATACTAAGTCATCCCCTATAGATCCAAATGTCATTCCGGCCCATATGCTGACAAAGGCATCCTGCCAGCCTGATGAAGTCATGTGACAGGCTTTTCATGCTGAAACCCATTGATAAAGATTCATATTGGTGTATACTTCTTCAAATGCACAAAAATCAATGTGAGGATAAAAAGATCACAAATAATCAGGGAAATATTATGCCACCAAGGAACAAAATTAAGCACCAGTAATAGACTGGATGGATATCTAAAGAAATGGATATCTATCAACTTCCTGAGAAAGAATTCAAAATAATTATCTTTACAAAGCTCAGTGAGTTAAAAAAGAACACAGATAGACCACCCAAAAAGATTAGGAAAACAACAGACAAACAAAATGAGATTCATAAATGCATAGAAATTATAAAGAGAATGAAACAGACATTCTGGTGCTAGAGAATACAATTGCAAAAGCGAAAAATTCAATGAAGAACTTCAATAGCAGATTCCATCAGTAGAAAAAGGACTCAGTGAGCGCAAAGCCATGTTATGTGGAATTATGGTCAGAGGAGTAAAAAGGAAGAAAAAGAAGGAGAAGAAGGAGGGAAAGGAGGAAGGAGAAGAGAAAGCCTGGTGAATTTATGTGATACCATTAAGTGAAACAATATATAAGCAGAGAAAGATAAAAGGGCAGGAAACATTTAAAGAAATAATGACAGAAAATTTCCCAAATTTGAGAGGGAAATGAATATCCAGATCCATGAAGCCCAGAGCCAGATCAACCCTTAAAGAAATGCTAAAAGTTCTTCAAGTTGAAATAAAAGAATATTAACTAATAAAATGAAAACAAAAGAAAGTCTAAAATTCATTGCAAACATAAGAACTGGAGTCAAAATAAGAAGATTTTGATAACAGTATTACAAACTAACTTGGAACCTTAGTGTTAGAGTTAAAAGATAAAAGTATTAAGATAAGTATAGTTAAAATAACTTTTTAATACACATGATACATAAAAGATGTAAATTATGGCATCAATAACATAAAATTGGGTCAGGAAGAGAACTTAAAGGGTAGTTGGCTCGGCACCTATGGCTCAAATGGCTAAGGCACCAGCCACGTACACCTGAGCTGGCAGGTTCAAATCTAGCCCTGTCCCACCAAACAACAACGATGACTGCAACCAAAAAATGACCGAGCGTTGTGGTGGGCCCCTGTAGTCCCAGCTACTCAGGAGGCAGAGATAGGAGACTCGCTTGAGTCCAGGAATTGGAGGTTGCTGTGAGCTGTGATGCCATAGCACTCTATCCAGGGTGACAGCTTGAGGCTCTGTCTCAAAAACAAAAAAAGGGTAGAATTTTTTATGTGGTCAAAGTAAATTATCATCAGTTTTAAAATGTACTATTATAACTATATTTTATGTAAGCTTCATGATAACCATAAAGAAAAAAAAAACCTGTAGTAAACAAGCAAAATAAAAGAAAGAGGAATCAAAGTATACTACTACTACATACAAGAAAAATTATCAAATCACAAATGTAGCAAGAGAATAAAAACAGTCAGAAAATAATTAACAAAATGGCCATACTAAGTCTTTAGTATCAATCTTACATTTACTTTAATTTAAAATTATCTACATTTACTGTAATTTAAATTCTCTAGTCAAAAGATGTAAATAGAGTGGATAAATGTATTAAAAAAACAATAATATGCTGCCTTCAGAAAACTCTCTTTAGCTTTAAAGATAGTTTAGCAGTAGTTCTCAACTTGTGGGTCACAATCTCTTTGGGGGTGAACAACCCTTTCACAGGGGTCACCTAAATACATCCTGCAATATTAGATATTTACATTGCAATTCATAACAGTAGCAAAATTACAGTTATGAAGTAGCAATGAAAATAATTTTATGGTTGTGGGTCACCACAACATGAGGAACTGTATTAAAGGGATGCTCCATTAGGAAGATTGAGAACCACTGCTTTAAAGACATGAATAGACTGAAAATGAGGAAATCACATAAAATAGTCCATAAATGGTGACTGAGAGAATGAATGGCTATACTCACATCAGCAAAATAGGTATTAAATCAAAAACTGTTATAAAAGACAAAATAGAAATGATGTTAGTATAATGCTGGTCAATTTGTCAACAGAATATAATAATTGTAAATATATATGTTTAATTTATGTATATAAATATGTAAAGAAAATATTATCAGAACTAGCAATAAATAATGGCAGGGAATTTTAATGCCCCCACTTTCAACAATTAATTGATTACCCAGATGGGGAAACAGCAGACCTGAACACTATAGAACAAATGAACTAACAGACACATATATATGTATGTATGTATGTGTGTATATATATGTACATGGATATATGAACAGACATACCTAGAGACATATAGTGTGTGTGGCCATAAAGTTTGTGTGCAATTTAAAATTGCACATGAACGTTATGGCCACCCTGCATATGTAGGATGATAGGATAATGGATAAAAGAAGAGCAGAGTCATAATTCTTTGGGGCCACCTTTTTAGGCCTGTTACTGCATTGTACAGTAAAGTCTTTTGTGTTCATATCTTTCAAGAACCTCCTCACCCATGAGCCTGTTCTTTAAGTGGATACAAGTGTAAATAAATCCCCTTAATCAGGGCCTTAGACTCTCACTTGTACAATGAGGAAATTTGGCCAGATAATCCTGCCAGGCCTTTCTGGTACTAAAATATAACTCTCTCTGTCATAATTTTTAATGAGTGATGCTTACAAAGTTGTTTTTATCTTTTTATCACTGTAACATGCACATGATGAATATATTTTGGTGGGTGGCTCTGTCAGCAACCAACCCTCAGTAGAAGGTTCCATCACAGGCTATAGGTAGCCATCCTCCCACATAGGTAGCCACACACATAACTGTAAGGAAGAGAGCATTCTGGCAGTGTTAGTAAGAGAGAGCAACTCTATGGAACACTCATCATGAGATGTTTCTAAATAAACTTCTACAGACAGTTTATCCATAGTATCTGAACTACTTGATCATTAGATGATTGTGAGACAAATTAAAAGAAGCCAAATAATTAAGGAATTATTTCTTGTTGGCAGCTACCAAAAGTCCGTCTTTCTTTTAGGTGAGAGGAAGGCATAAAGCCCAATGGAATGGCAAAGTATCTACATATGAGTATGTGATGGGTGTGCACTATCCATGTTTGAGAATTGGTGATAATTATCTTGTCTTTATCCCTTTCTGCTCTGGCACCCTAGTTCCCCTAGCCCGTAGTTATTATTATCACTTCCACAGTGGAAGAATAAAGTCTCTGAGTGGAGATCAGAGTAGGGGGTCTCCAAGCTAGTTTTAAATTAGTTAGTTGCTAGGGATGCCTGGAATTGTTCCACTGGATTTTATATCATCCACTTTGATTGCCTTGAAATTTGCTGGAAATATCTTACATTAAATCCCATTTTCACAAGAAAGTTTGAGGTCAATGTTGTGGTGAAATTCCTTGAAATAAATTCATGTGGTGATTCATGAGTGTTTGTGTCATCTACACTAGTCCAGCAGGCTAGCCTGTAGCCAAAAATGCTACAATGCCTGTCAGAACAGCCATGACTAGTCAACGGCATGTACTTAGTCTTTCCATAACTCTCCCATTGGAAGGGCCAACTGCTCATTCCTCTGGGCTATATCACCAACAACAGGCTCATCCATGAGGATCTAAAGGTGAGTGGAGCAAATTTTTTCAAAAGAGAAAGTGTATGGCCCAGATAGGACCTAGCTTTCCCCTTTCTCTGGTGTAAGCATTAATTATTTCAGAAATTGCCCTTTTATAGGTGTCATACTCTTCCCACTTGGCCCAAATTGAGATTTTCAAGTGACACCACAGAAAAGGTAAAGTTTTAGGTTATCTGTCCACTTTCAGACACAGACTCCACTGCAGTGGGGATGAAGGGAAAACAGTTCTATTCTGTACACTCAGTTCCCCTTCATCCGTTCTATGTGGTTCCTTTTTATCTAGTTTGAAAATGCTTTCCAGCCCCAAGTCTCTTTGCATTTAACTGCTCAGTCCTGAGTCAGGTGACATCATGGAAACTTCCAGACATGTCTTTTGCCTTTCCCTCTTCCTCTTTTTTCAAACATCTGAAAATTGCTTATTTCTTCAATATAACATTAGATATTGAAAATTCTCATCATAAAAAGCTAATTGATGTACATTGTATAAATTTTGCACATACGTATATGTGTTTTTGTGCATGTGTGTGTGTGTGTCCCAAAATGTGTTCCAATGTACACTAAGTGCATGGTACACATCAGAAAAACCATACTCAGTACATCTTTGCCCCTCCCCCAACTTAGAAATTCAGGCTTAAATTTGCAAATCAAGGAAAATGAAAAATTCTACAGTCAATCTTGCTAATTTTTTTAATTAACTCAGAGTTTGTTCATTTATTTGCTTAACATCATGTAGAGCTAATATTGTTCAGGCACATTAAAAAATACTGTTAAAGAAAACCAAATAGAACATTGTAGAGCTGAGCCATAAGGGCTTAGGTTCTAACAACAGTGCCTATGGTAAAGCTCATATGACAAAACATTTTAAACAATAGAGTCACAGTCATCATGGCAAGATACTTACACTAGAGGGGGCAAGGTAGAACAGAGACTGATTTAAGGAGACATCCCTGTGTCCAGTCACTTGTTCTTCTGTAGACATGTGATCACTGAGGGACCAATGCAATAAGTCACCTGTGATTCATGTTTTTTCTAATCAAATGTATATATTTTGTTTTTAGTTAAACCATGTATATGATGCAACTTCACACTAGTCCCTTAAATGGCTAACATAGTCTCCCTTAAGTAGACATAGTTAATCTTACAAAGCACTTGTATAACCTCTAACTTGTATATTAAAAGCAATCTTTGGCAGTACTTCGGAACTGAAAAATGTCATTGCAGAGTAGAGGTCCTTCACACTCCAGTGAAAAGAACACGGGATTTGAAATCAGAAGATGCTGGGTGAGTCTCAGCTATGTCACTTCTTAGTTGCACAAGTTTGAATAAGCCACACAAATTCTCCATGAATTTCAACTTCTTCACAAATGAAAGCATAGTTTACTATTGCCTGCCTCAGATGATTGTTACAGTAAAACATGAGATGAAGGAAAACAAATTATGGACATACAAGGTTCACATAAAAGGCATTGGGTTTAGAAAACCTTGAGGTATCTAGGGGCATCCACTGTGTGTTCTAACCCAGACCAAATGCTGAGTAGTTCCTCAGGTACAAAAATGCTCTTTCCTCATCTTCAGTAGTCTCCTTCTCTTCCCTACTCAGAGCTAACTATGCATATGAAAAACAAATTGAAAAAGAAAGTAAATCTGTGTTATTCTGATTAACTATGTGGCATGGTAAGGTGATCTATCTCTGAAAAGGGTTACCTGAGGAAAACTAAAGGATGTGACAGTAAAATTGAAGGCAACTGGAAGCCATACAGGTGGGAACTTTTAGAGTCCCCATTCCCTTCACTCCTCCAGTCACACTCCATAGTTGACCTCTACTCCATTGTCCATGGAAAAGGGCCCCTAAAACTTAAGCAGCACTTTGGTTTTTAGGTCACAGAATCAGGGAGCAATGTTGGACCTCTGATTTGGTTGAAGGCTCTAAGTTCTCAGCTATAACACTTGTTGATAGGATGAACACAAATACCTAAAACAAAGTAACAAGATTCACGGAGCACAAGTTAAACATCTCCTTTTCATCAAATTTCCAGGATTAACATTCCTATAATAAAATCTAGGGAAGAGATTTTCAGATGTGAGTCTTCCTGTTCACATTGCCTTTATCTTTGGCTTTGGGCATTGTCCGTTCTTGGCTATTTCCAACTTACACCTACAGCCTTGGGCATTGTCCTTTCTTGGCTTCTTCCAACTTACCCCTAAAGCCTTGTCTTTTCTGATAGATTGAAGGTAGAACAGATGTATGGATAAGCAGATTGCAAAAGTTTTTATCTGAGGGAGAACAACAATGGAGTTTTGTTTTTAATTATTTTCTACTGTCTCCATATACTCATTTTTCTAATCACTTCTTTTGTATTTTTCGTTTCAAACAGGAAAAAAAGATGCTTTGTTTTGTTTTGTTTTTTAATCACCAAGCTCACATTTTTGTGGCTAGACAAAAATAATCCTCCAAATACTTATATAAACTTTAATTCTCACTTCCGTAACATTTTACCCAATTGAGAAGGAGAAACTCTGGAAAGACATGGCAGGATTTTCTGCAAGACATAGTTCACCCTTGAACATCATGGGTTTGAACTGTATCATTCTGCTTAAGCAACATATAACTATTAACTCTCTGGTCACCAGTATTACTAAGAATAGAATTCCTTTTCCATGGTCATTTCCCACTTACCAGGTTGTGCTGTATTTCTCAAAACTACAAATGTAGTAATTGTCTTTCCTACACAAGTGTCAGGCTAACATCTTTTATTTTTCAGAATATTCATTAAACATTTATATTGTGATAAGTGAGTAATGTACATGATTACTCAAAATCATATAACTTAGATTGATATAACAATTCAGAAAACTCTCTTAATCCACCTTTTGTGCAGCTCTGAACTTTAATTTAATGACCATTAGGTTACCTTATAGGTATGTACCCTGAACTTCCAATATTCTTCACATTATCCCTTTAAATGTCTGTGAATAACTATCATTCACTGCTCCACAGTGCTGACAAATAGTGGTATAAGAAAATGCTGCTATTACATAGGTAAACTGAGTATCTATTTCATCTAAAATAAGAGCTCTAGGATATTATTTATTTCATCTCATGTATTTTTATAACTTCTAAAAATGAGTAAATTTTATTCAGAGTGTTTTGGTTTTAATTTAAACAAGGTCCAGCAGGGTAATTGGTCAAAGAGAAAGGCTGGCTACACTGTCTTTGGTATGTTATTATCTTGGTGCATGGCTCTAACGAATGCCATTCAGAGAGGCCAGATGCATCAGCCAAGGAAAGAGCATGAAGAGGGACATCGCTGTCATTGATATTCATTGCAGATGTTATGCGATCATTATGAGGAATAAGGATTTTTGCCAAGTGTGTGGCAGAATCACAGACTGCTGGCTACGACAATAGAAAATGCCTTAACAAAAGAAAAAAAAATAGGACATGTTCTCTGGAAAAGAATAGAGTCTCATTCAAAGACAGAACTAATAACAAAGAGTCAATATGAGTGAAACTAAAAGCCTGTTGGACATACTTGGAGAAGATGTATCCTAAGATTATAAAATAAAAATGCCCACTTATCAGAGGATTCGTCCCCTTCCAATGAAACAGAAATCAAATCCTAAAGGCTAAAAATATAATTCATAAGAGTTTTACAATTAGAACAGGAGGATTAGCTCCTGAATTCAAGAAGAACTTTCAGATTAAAAAAATCGGGAAACTGTAATCTGTAATATAAAGATGAAAATATTTTTATGGTTCCCTTTTTAACCATGTTGTATGTAAAAAAATATAACACAGTTGTTTCTGAAGCATTTGTACCTTAAAAATTTTAATGTGTATAAAGAATTCATTGGTGGCCACCTGTGTAACATGTGACATCATTACTATTTGAGTTTGGCATTTCTGTCTCTTTGCTATCCTATTTTTGCTTGGCAATTTCCTCATTTTCTCTCGTCCCAAGGAAAACTGTTACGTACCATGTTGAGTTGATTAGCCTTGCCCAGTAAATTAAAATGTATGAGAGAGCTTGAAAGGAACAAGAGAGCATAATTTGTTGATGAAACATCTTACCTGAATGCATCTTTTTTTTTTCTAGTCAGTCTAGTGAAACATAGCTATGTTCAGCAACGTGTCCATAGAGAATTGAATAAGAAGAGAAGTTATTCATTGTACACATGAGAGATGAGCTGGTATTCTGCCTGCCCTCAGGGAGGGCCCTCAGCCGCACCTGTGCCAGCATCCAGGGTGTATTTAGTTGACTTCAGTGTGACTACTGTTCCATTTGTAAGCATGTGTTCCTCAATCTGTTTAAAGGGGGAATCACTGAGACATGTTAGGAAAATGAGATTTTGAGAAACAGGTGGTTGAATATTGATAAAAGCCAAAGTGAGCGGATGGCATGCCCACATGTATCTGAGATGTCTCTCCTTATTTCTTAGCTGTAATGCTGCACCAGGTATCTAATCCTTTTCTAATGTTCCTGCCTCCAACCTTAAGGCTACTACACCATCAACCTCCAAACTCTTCAGAGTGATTTTGCTAAAAATAAAAGTCTGATCACATCACCTGTCTACTGAAAACAATTTGGAGGTTGTTATCACCTAAGGGATAAGGATCAATATTCTCAAACAGAAAAACCCCTTTTAGACCTGGTATACCTGGTGCTCTTTCCTGTTTTATATCTTGTTACTCTTCATCTTATGCGCACTTGAGCATTGGCTGTACTAAACCTCTTTAGTTCTCCAAATTCATCACACTCCATCATATATCAGCCCACTGTGCACACTGACTCATAGATCTGCAGCAATCATTACCATCCTCCTATCTCTGCCTCTTTTATTTTTGATGAACAAGCCTTCCTTAAGATTCAATCCCGTACTTCATTCCAAAAGGGCTTTATCAGTTTGCAATCCTGTCAACAGTGCATAAGTTTTCCCTTCCCTCCACTTCAACACCAGCATCTGCAGCTTTGAGACATTGTAATGTGGTCTAATAAACTGTGTTATATCATATTATACTAAAGGAATACTGTTCAACCATAAAAAGGAGATTTTGCATGTTTTGTATTTACCCAGATGAATTTGGAGAACATTCCACTTTGGTAAAGTAGCTCAAGACTAGAAAAGCAAGTATCTTCTGTACTTAATACTAAGTTGAAACTAGTAAATTAACAACTATAGCCCCACAAAAGAGAAAAAAACAGTTAAATTCAAGAAGGAAAGAGTGGGGAAGGGGTTCAGTAAATTTCTACCTACCAGGTAGGGGAATACGGCATCTCTCCTGGGTGAATTCAACCTGCCTATTGTTTGGAGGTTGATGGTGTAGTAGGGTAAATCAGAAAAAGAGACCCAACCCAATTCAATCTTTTCTCTCTTTCCATATATGCATCCAAACATACATATGTATGTGTGTATACACATATTACATACACAAATAAAATGAGATATTATTCACTTTGCACAATATTGTAGTCCACAATATTGTAGAACTGTAAAAAATGACTAGAAAAGCGAAAACCAAATAAATTGCTCTTAATAGTCAATGGGAAAAATTATAATTGTTCCATGACCTTTAAATTATTTGTCAAAGTATTAAAAACTATTTTGGGGTAAGTTACAAATATATAAGGGAGTAAAAATAGTAAAATGAACATTTATTTACCACATTGTAATTTAAAACTTTAGAAATGTTTAGAATGAAAATGTTTTATGTGTTTGTAAAAAACAGTATCTAATAGTTTGAACAGTGTTTGCCCTCTCATGATATAGTTCATATTATAAGCTATAATATAAAATACAGAACAAACATCTTTCGTATGTCTTGGGGCTATGGACTGAATGTGTCCATCCCCCTCCCAAAAAAGTAATATGTTAAAATTTTACCCCCCAAGATGATGGCCTTAGGTGATGGGGCCTTTTGGGAGATGATGAATGAAATAACATTAGTCCTTTATAAAAGAGGTCCCAGAGTGCCCCCTTGCCACTTCAGAAAGCTAGAAGGCACCATCTCTGAGAAAAGAAATTCTCTAGACACGAAATCTGCCAGCACCTTGACCTTGTAATTTCCATCCTCTGCAACTAAAATAAGTAAATCTTTACTGTTTGTAAACTATTCAATTTATGGTATTCTGTTATAGAAACAGAATCGACTATTACACATACTCCTTTCTAAATCTGTGTTCCCTTTCAACATTTTAGTCTTTAAACTTTCAATATCATGAAAGAGCCCCAAGAATTTTTTTTTAACATATGTTTTATTCTAACATCGCTTGTTCCAGGACTCCTTTGTTATTTTTGTTACATTCTCTTTCTCCATTACATTGGTGAGCTTATCTTTATTGAGGTGCTCTGGCTGAGTCTTTGAGGTCTCTCAACGGCAGCAGCAATGGCAACATTCCCCATTGGCTCTTTCTTCTATAATTCTACTTGAAGCTATAACCCAACTGTAGCCCAAGAAGGAGGGGAAAGGAAGGGAGGGAGGTGGATGGCTGGAGGTAGGGTTATCAATAGGACCACATCTACAGTGCATTTTATAAGGGTACATGTTAAATTTACTAAGTGTAGAGTATAAATGTCTGAACACAATAACTAAGAAGTTATTAGAAGATATTAATGCAGTGAAGGCTTTGTTAACCTGTTTGATGAAAATATTTCATATGGTATATAGAACCAGCACATTGTATTCCATGGGAAAAAAAAAAAAGAAGTAAAATGAACGCAAGTACCAGAAAGAGAGACAAGAATGTATGTAAGAATCTTAGTTTGCCTGGTAGTCAGCAAAGACTTTTAAAGGTACATTCAAATAACAGGTGAAATTTAAGGAGGACTAACAGGTTTCCAGTCAGATGAAATGAATGAAATTCTTCCAGAAAGAGGAAGTAGAGAGTCAAAGTCATGAGGTCATGCATGGCATATTTGGAGACACAGCTAGTAATTAAGAAAAACTGGACTAGGAGGAGAATCAAACTGAGAACTGAGGTAACACCAGCAGCAGAATTTTTAGGCTATGCATAGAAATTATCTCATGGGAATCTTGGCAGCCATTAAGAAATTTTAAACAAGAGACCAACATAAACTAATTTTATAGTCAGAAAGGGCTCTGTGAAAGTAGTGAGAAGGAGGAATTTGAAATAAGAGGCAATTGCAATTGTTTAGCGAAGAGATTAGGAATGGCTAAAGCAGACAGTGGCAGCATAGAAAGGATGAGGGAACATTATAAAGAGATTTTGCTAAGTTATTGGATCTCAGGAAACAGGATAAAGAAGAGAGAATAGTCCAAGATGATTCCCACCTTCCTGGGTTAAGCAACACACTTATTTGGTGAATTCCATAGTAGAGTTAAGTTTTTATAGCCTCAGTATCTACCAGCAGAGTATCTGACAAATAAAGATTATCCTTCTTTATTTTTAGATTATTTTCTACATTATTCTACTTAATAATTCCACTTAGCCTCTAGTGGGGCTCCCTATCCTATCAACCCTGTAAACTGATTTCCCTTTAAAAAGTCAGCTGGAACCAATAGTGTTTTTTTGTTTTTTTGTTTTTTTAGAGACAGAGTCTCACTTTGTCACCCTTGGGAGAGTACTGTGCAGTCACAGCTCACAGCAACCTCTGGCTTCTGGGCTTAGGTGATTCTTTTGCCTCTTCCTCCAGAGTAGCTGGGACTACAGGCCCCTGCCACAATGCCCAGCTATTTTTTGATGCAGTTTGGCCAGGGCCGGGTTTGAACCCACTACCCTCGGTATGTGGGGCCAGCGCTCTACTCCCTGAGCCACAGACGCCGCCCAATAGTGGTTTTCTTTAAGGAATAATTTAGATGTTTCTTAAGGATGGTAAAAAAAAAAAAAAATGTTCAGCACAAAAAAGTAAGCAAAATGCCTTGAATATACTTGGGCCTTGGAGCTAACTTCTTTGGTTTTCACATTTGTGAGATGGGTGTTCAACCATCTGGATTTTCTCCTAGATCCATTTGGAAAGGAAATTCCAATGGCCTATAGTGCTAAATTAGCTGTTTCAAAGGGCCAACAACAGATTTCCTTTCCCTTGTCTATCTCGACAGCTTTCTTCTTTGCATTTTATCTGTGCACATACTGGGGATGGGGAGAATGCATCTTTCAGTGTGATTTCTGACAGCCATATTTAAGATTCAAAGCGTTTTGCCTTCTGAGAACTCAAGTCACATTTGTTAATTTTGATGTATAGCTAATGTTTGGTGTTCTTCTTATGACTTTCACTCAACACTCTTAATGAGCATCGGTTCTCACCGTGTCCCATGTGTGCTCTGATAATGTTATTTACA
Source organism: Arctocebus calabarensis (assembly GCA_963573935.1). NCBI lineage: Eukaryota > Metazoa > Chordata > Mammalia > Primates > Lorisidae > Arctocebus > Arctocebus calabarensis. Next base: position 3,988 of record CAUYON010193549.1, on the reverse strand, counting down.
GCCTCTCGATGAAGGAAATGTCACAACAAGAGTTTAGATCTCAGCAGGACATGGGATATTAGCTAGAACCCAGGAACTTTATATATGCAATCTCACGTCATATACTTGGACACAAACCTTGCTCTTCGCAATATGTATATCTATATCCAGGTAGGATTAGTCTATTATAATAACAAAGTTTCAAAGATCCAAATGTCACAACATCCAAAGTGTTATGTTGATGTCTCATAGATCAGGAAATCAAAGGCATTTGAATATAACCAGTAGGACATACGTGATTGTGACAGGTATTTTCAATAGATTGCAAAGGAAGAAGGTTCATTTAATAGGTGGACATAGAGTGAGGTGGGGATGTATGGGAATAATTTTAATCTCTCTAGTAAGGAGAAAAAGACAAGACTATATTTTTGATTATGGGGTAAGGCAATAATGAGAGGTAGGTATTAATGCTATTTATTTATTTATTTATTTATTTTTGGAGAGACAGAATCTCACTTTATCAGCCTCAGTAGAGTGCCATGGTGTCACAGGGCTCACAGCAACCTCCAACTCCTGGGCTTAGGTGATTCTCTTGCCTCAGCCTCCCAAGTAGCTGGGACTACAGGCACCTGCCACAATGCCCAGTGCGTTGATGCAGTTTGGCTGGGGCTGGGTTTGAACCCGCCAACCTCGGTATATGGAGCTGGTGCCTGTGGATCACTGAGCCACAGGCACCACATAATGCTATTTTTATAATGGGGCTTCTCATGTCTATTTTTATATTTAAGGCAAGAAACCAATAACAAAGTTTAAAGAACTAGCAAAGAAAGGGAATAAATAGTGCCGGGAAAATTGGAAAATGTTAGGTCAGGTGAAGAGAAAGACCTGGCTACCTAAAATGTTGAAGCAGGACTTTGGCGTAGATAGCACCAAACTAAGAAAATAATTGATTTCCACAGAGGAGATTTAGGGGGAAACTAACAAAGTGTGCCTCTAGGTCCCTTCCTTTTCCAGGGCTGAAAGGGGTCCTAACAATGTGTTCACAAGGTCACATGTGTTTGTAAAATTTCAAAGACTCAATATATTACAAGGAATTGATCAACATTACTACTTTCTCCTTCAGCATCACTTCCATCACACTTCCCTTGGCATCAGGTGACCTTAGAATGGCTATGAGCATTTTGGGGACTGGTCTAAGTGGAATTCAATGCAGGAACATATCCATTGGGGGGTTTAGTGGAATATGTGGTTTATAGTCACTCCCATATCTAAGCAGGGTTTTTCAAACTTTTATATATCATCCTTGAACCTATAATTAACTTCTGAAGCACACTTAAATTATGTTATATATCACCCTTGAACCTATAATTAACTTCTGAAGCACACTTAAATTATGTTAATCAAAATAAAATAAAATAATATACATACTTTGTTGTAAATGTCTTTAGAAAGTAATTTAATTAATAATGTTGAAAAATCTGCACTGCACACCTAAGATCCTCTCATGACACACCTGTATGCTGTAGCACACCAGTTTAAAAATCACAGGTCTATATAATTGGCTGACTATGATTTCAGAGTGGAAATATTTTCCAGGACTCCACTACCAACCACTTTTCAACTTTCAACTAATCGGTGCCATGGCATACAGGGGCAGGAGGACCACAGGGAGTCTAGCGTTATGGAGAACCCTTGTTTCTAGTACCAAGCACGTGCATAATGTAAGAAAAATGATAAGAAATGCATGAAGACAGAAGCCAGTGTTTGGAGGAAATTCTTTAAACCAGGTGTGTCCAACCATTTTCTTTCCTGTTGCAAATTGGAAGAAGAGTTATCTTGTGCCACACATCAAATACACAAGCACTGATGAAAGTTGAAAGTACTTTGTGATATCTAACACCAAAGATAAGCAAAAAAAGTGCTCATAAAATCTGCATGTGGCCCGAGGGCTGCAGATTAGATACACTTGTGTCCAAACTGTACAGCTTATATATGAAAAAAAAAACCTTGAAAAAGGTCCCCAAAGTCAACTGACTAGCTTCTAAAATTTTCTATGACTTTATCAATGATTTGTAAAGCATAAACATAATTTTTTAAATAATCAATAATTAAAACATAAGCCTGAATTATCCATTTTTTAGAGAAAATGATATTTCAAAATCAATATAAGAAAAGACGTTAATCATTAAGTAGTTTAGGGAGGGTGGAGCAAGATGGCAGCCGAGTGGCAGCTTCCTTGCAACTGGGCATGGTGAGACTGGGGAGAGAGGACTTCAGGCATCTCTGGTGGGCGGGATCTGCCCAGAGACTTCCCCTTGGGGACACAGGGAGATGGCATCAGACTTCTGGACACTCTGAGGAGGGCAAGGGCAGTGGATATTGGGCAAGTGGTTGGGTGTGTTTGTTCATCTGATCCTGTCGGCAACAGTGGGACTGCAGGCTGGAGGGGCCTTACCTGTGAGCTATTTGGGGTTCTTTTGGACTTGGTGCTTGGTTGAGCTGCCTTGGGAGAACTTGGGCAGGAGTGCAGGGGTCTTGAAGTGTAGTCCTGGGGCCCCAGGCTGGGCCACCAAGGCAGACGGAGCTACCAGTGTTTGGTTGTGGGCTGTGTGGAGCCATTGTGGGAGAACTGCCCTGGCAAGCTCCACCCTCAGACTCGCAGAACAAACATGGGGCGGGAGCAAGTAATCTAGTGACTGAGCAGCCCTAAGGCAGGGACTGAGACACCTTGCAGCCTTAACCCTCAGGGGCATAGGGTGAGACCGGTTTTGGCGCAGTGGGTAAGTGAATATCCACTTAAGGGCTGATCACAGCCACAAGCACTTTCCTGGAAAAGCTTCTGCTTAGCCCAAGTTAGCAGTTTAGCAATTTCTATGCAGGCTGAGGAGGATTTAAGCTCTCCACCCTGCAGGGTTTGAGAAACCATTAGACACACAGGGTCACTCCCTACAAAGATCCAGTAACAACAGAGTGATTCTGCCAGGGTCTGATCTGGAAGAGACACCTCCCCATCTCTGAGGACAGTCATAAGCAACAGTGAAAAATAAACATGAGGCAGAATCAACAGAAAAACTCTGGCAATATAAATAATCAGAGTAGATCAACTCCCCCAAAGAATGACAAGGTAGATAGAGCACAAGAGCCCTTGCATAAGCAAATGGTTGAGATGTCAGAAGTTGAGTTCAGTCTGGATAGCAACTAAGATCAGCGCAGTAGAGGAAAAACTGAAATTAGAATTTCAAGCAGTAATCCAAAAGATGTCTCAAGAACTGAATGAATTCAAAGACAAAATGACCAAAGATTTTGACACATTGTGACAAGAAGTTGTAGCCCTCAAAGATCTGAGAAATACAGTAGAATCCTTCAGTAATAGAATAGAGCAAGCAGAAGAAAGGATTTCTGACATGGAAGACAAAGCTTTCAAATGCTCCCAAACTTCCAAAGAAGAGAAATGGAAGGCAAAAACTGATCATTCTCTCAAAAAGCTCTGGGATAACTCCAAGAAAACCAATATTCGCCTTATAGGGATACCTGAAAATGATGAAGTGGCGTTGCAAGGCACAGAGTCACCTCTTTATGAGATTATGAAACCGATCTTTACAGACATGCCAAGAGATTCTGAAATTCAGATAGCAGACAGTTTCAGAATCCCAGCACGACCCTACCCAAATAAGACATCCTCCAGGCACAACATAATTAAATTCACAAAAGTTAATATGAAGGAGAAAATTCTGAAAGCAGCCAGATGTAAGAAATCCATTACTTACAAGGGGAAGAATATTAGAATAACTGCAGATCTCTCTGATCAAACCTTTCAAGCTAGAAGAGAATGGTCATCAACTTTCAATCTCCTAAAACAAAAGAACTTTCAACCCAGGATCTTGTATCCAGCTAAACTGACTTTCATTTACAATGGAGAAATTAAATACTTCAATGACATCCACATGCTGAAGAAATTTGCTATAACTAAGCCAGCTCTCCAGGATATTCTCAGACCTATCCTCCACAA
>CAUYON010193548.1:0-13128 GCA_963573935.1 Arctocebus calabarensis | reverse complement strand
CCCCTCCTCTGCTGCAGCCCCCTCCTCATCCAATTTTCCCCTCATAAGCTCCTCTCACCTTCTTCTCCTCTTTCTTTTGAGACAGAGTCTCAAGCTGTCACTCTGGGTAGAGTGCTGTGGCATCACAGCTCACAGCAACCTCAAACTCTTAGGTGTAAGTGATTGTTTTGCCTCAGTCTCCCAAGTAGCTGGGACTATAGGTACCTACCACAACATCTGGCTATGTTGTTGTTGTTGTTGTTGCAGTTGTCATTGTTGTTTTAGCTGGCTTGGGCTGGGTTCGAACCTGCCAGCTCGGTGTATGTGGATGGCACTGTAACCGCTGAGCTAAGCTACGTGCACCGCCCCCTCTCCTCCTTTTGCCACCTCCTCCTTCTCCCTCCACTTTCCCTGCTTGTCCTGATTGAAGGAGGCATTGAGGCCAACTTGGGGGTAGCCTATTGTTGAAGTTTGGGGGTGGGGGTGGTGTTTGGTATCTACCAGCTGTCAGCGCCCTGTTGCTGGGGGACCAGGAGGAGAGGCTTGAGATGGTTTACCCTTTTGACTCATAGGGCCAGTGTGAGGACATGATTTCCTAGTTGGGGAATCCCTTAGAGAACAGGGATTACCTTGGGAGCCTTCTGCAAGCAGAGGAGACCATCTTGGAGGAATGCTTGTGACTGTGACCTTCACAGGGCTCCTTTTTTCGGGCTATGTGGTAAGTAACGTCATTGAGATGAATGTGTGTTTTGGTAAACGGTGTAAATATATGAATAGTGTCCTCTCCAGCCCCATATATCACCTTGTGTTTATTCAGTGCCTGGTGCATAAGCTAGAAGGCACACATTGCTATTTGGGGCTGTGAGTTTTAGAGTACATTAAAGGAGTTTACTGAAAACTCTTGGCAAACAGATAAAATACAATTACTCTAATTCCCAAGGCATTGCAGTTAGAATGTCCTGAAAACCTGCAGTGTAATAATTCACAGGGAGCCGTGGCAGGCAGCCTTTGAGGCATCAGAAGCGCTGCTTTTGTAGGCTTCAGAGGCTGCCAAGTGTTGTCCCTTGGGAGACCCTCGTCCTGTGTTTTATTAACCTCCCTGTTTCTGGCTGAGGAGCTTCAGGGGGAATCTAGCTGGCAAGGTTGGCTCCTGTCCTCATGAGCTTTTCTCGGGTCACGGTATGAGAGGGGGAGGGGATGAGACCTCCTGTTTTCTCTGGCTAAGTACCCCCCATCCATATGAACTTCAGGAGCAGACTCTGCTAGTTAGTCACCTTGCACTGTGGCGAATGCCACCTCCTCATGAAGTGTCCAGGACCCTTATCCGTTCCTGGGAAATGGATGCTTCTGGTGGGATCTGAGGAAGAAGAATATGAATGATTAGGTTTGTCAACCGCTGAGGTTGACATCTAAGCTAAACACAGGGAACAAAGGACAATTCCTGGTGCAGAGGTGAAGTTGCCACTCCCTGGAGCTTGGCAAGATCCCACAGGGGCTCTGGTCTGCCTTGCTCCCCTCCCCCATCAGAGAGATGGGAACTGTCCCCAGGGCATGCTGAGCCATCAGCATCCTATGCCCACAATGGGTACCAGTGCTGTTCTCCACAGCCCAGGGCCATCTGGATTGTTCTGTGGAGGAAAGCTGCTGGGCAGTGGGTGGCTCAGCTTCTGGGTATCTGTGTGGTCAGAAGTAGGAGACAGTCAGAACTTTGAGGACCCTGGACTCATTACTTGGAGCAGAGGGAGCAGAGGATGGGCTTTCCTTGAGCAGAGCTCCTCCCTGGCTGCCGGTTCTGAAGCCAAGGGATGTCCCACCCCTCACAAGCTGGGCCTGGGTCTGCTGTGCTGAAGGCCAGGGGCAGGCCTAGAGCATTTGTGGAGGGTGAGCTGGTGGTACATGGAGTGGGCAGAGTGGGGGCAGCCAACTCTGGCAAAGGCCCCTGTACCATCAGCATCTGTGACCAAGTTCTCAGAGCAGAGCAGATCCTGTAGGAAAAGGGTCTTCCACAAACCAGAGACAGTGCAGCAACCCAGCTCCAACCAATTGCATGAGCTAAAATGGTGGGGTGGAGGGGGATCTGAGGCAGGTATCAGATGGGATGAAAGTTTTGAGGGGATACTTTTGGACACCTATTTTCTTTTCTTTTCTTTTTTTTTTTTTTGAGACAGAGCCTCAAGCTGTCACCCTAGATAGAGTGCCGTGGCATCACAGCTCACAGCAACCTCCAATTCCTGGGCTCAAGTGAGTCTCCTGCCTCCACCTCCCAAGTAGCTGGGACTACAGGTGCCCACCACAACGCCTGGCCATTTTTTTGGTTGCCGCCATCATTGTTCTTTGGTGGACCCAGGCTGGATTGGAACCCGCCAGCTCAGGTGTACGTGGCTGGTGCCTTAGCTGCTTGAGCCACAGGTGCCGAGCCGGGACACCTATTTTCTACCTGCTATAATAATAAACACCTCCCCAAACAGCAATGCCTGGGCAAAGCGTGCCCTTTGGGTGGCTGGGGTTGCTGGTTAGGGAACAGTAGGAGCCTGGGAGCCATGGCGCCTCTTGTGCCCTATGTGTTGTCCTTTGGGAGGTGGCCCCAGGGCCTCCAGCTAGAGTCTGGTTTTGATGTCTCTCGACTTGGCTGCTTATTTTCTTTGTTAAAAAGGCTGTGCGTGAGGCTCCCACCTGCAAATGAGTATCATCTGGTCCCCGTGCCTGGCACACACAACCTGGTAGGGTATTATGCTTGGAGCCCGGCAGTCAGGGCCCTCGTGGGGGTGGAGATTGGGAACACTGCACGTGGCCTTCATGGATTTTCTTCCAGTCCCAAGTTTACTGGGGCCCAGGAAATTGACAGCTTTAGCAGAGACATAATCGCTCAGATAGAACAATATATAGTGTACAGAGTCTCTTGAGGAGATACAGAAATTAGACCTGGCTGACCTAACTGACCCCTTCTCGACTACAGCCGTTGTTTAAAGCACCATCTTCCATCACCCGCAAGACCAAGGAAGTGGTGGTGTTTAAAGTCGTTTTTCTACGGGACTACTTATTAATCTGCATCAGTTACAGTAGTTAAGCTCTTAGAGATAATGAAATGTAAATGTGTCTTCAGAACACGCTGTGTTTCCTGAAACCAAACACATTCGTGAAGAAAAATTGTCGTAGTAAGATTATGAAGAATATTAATTGTGAGGATTTACGTACTCTGCAGATGGTAATGCAGATGCTGGGTGCAGCCAGGAGCTGCACTGAGAGCGCAGAAGAGGAACGGCCTTTCTTTGCTCCCCCCACTGAGGACATTGCCTTAACTAGTTACTGAAGGTTCCTCACTGGAGTGTCTTTTCCTCTTCTTCTTTTTATTTGTATTTTTTTTTAAATTAGAGGTTAATGTGAGGGTACAAACCACTAGGTTATGACATTTGCATTTGTTAGGTAGAGGCCCTCTGGTAGTTGTGTCCTGCACCCAAGAGGAGTGCCATATACTTCTATGTCGTGCCCATTAAGTGGGAGGACACTAATCCCCCCCCATTCCCTCTCTCTCCAACTTGAATTAAGTTGAGTTTTTCTCTTGTGTGGGGGTGTATTAGATGGTCTACTTCTGTTCTTGTGATACTTTACTAAGAATACGCTTCAACTCCATCCAGGATTATCCAAAATATGTAAAGTCTCCATCTATTTTTGTGGCTGAATATTATTTTTTTTTTTTTTAAAGAGATAAGGTCTTGCTAAGGTGCCTAGACTGGCCTCAACTCCTGGACTCAAGCAATCCTCCTAACTTAGGGTTTTAAGGCTGAAGAAACAGAGGGTCAGAGAGTTTAGGAAGCCTGTCAAAGCCCACTTAGGGATGAGAATCAGAGTTGGACCTCAAGCCTGGGCAACATGACTGTGAGCTCTGGCCCAGCACCAGCTGCCCACAGCTGGACTCCCAGGCTGCTCTGCCCACCTGTATCCCTGGAAGGGACTCAGCTTGTCACCCAGCATCTATCCTGATCACCTCCCTTCTGCACTGTCCCCTTCTGCCAGGACAGTGATCCTTAAAGTCAGAAAGAGCCAGGGATGATTATTTTTTAATTAATAAGTGTTAATTATTGAGGGCCAGGTACCAGGCCAGGCTTCAAGGTTCTGCTTGTCATGGAGCTGACATCTCGGTAGTCAGCAGTAACCACCCAGTAGATGTGCGGTTTCCAACTGCGGGGCTAGGAAGGCAAAGTAGAGAGAGTGAGGAGAGATTGGAAACAAGGGTACCAGTAACACCAGTCATTCCCATGTGCCCAGGTGATTGATTCGAAATGTTTGAAGGGGATTACATGGTCTTTTAATTTTCATCATAGCTCTATGGATTTGCTTCATTTTTACAAGTAAGGACACGGAGGCAGATAGTGGTTAAGTAACTTGTCCCTGGTCAAAAAGCTGGTGAGCAACAGACTGGGATTTGAACCAGGAAGTCTAACTCAGATCCCCTACTGTTAACCACTTGACTTGATTATCTCTTAGAAAAGAAGAAGGAAATTTGGCTTCATCAGGGGATAGGGAAGGCTTCCTGGAGAAAGCCATACTCTGTCTTCCTGGACCTGAGGAGTGAGTTGGCAGGTTGCAGGGCGGAGAGTGGGAGCCTCCCAGGGGAAGCAGCCAGTGGGAGAGTGGGAGGCAGAAAGGGCTCCAGGGAGCTCGCAGCATCCTTGGGGCTCAGCTCAAGGCCAGCGGAGTGCAGCTCAGCTCAGAGGCCTCTGGGGCCTGTGAGTCCTTATCCTAAAAGCCACAGAGGCCATGCCAAAGTTTTTAGCAAGGGAGAGACAAAACGAATCATTCCCTCCATAAAAATTCCCCGCTGTGCCCTTGGTCAGTTTGGCGAGTTGGTATTTGGCATACTGGGATAGGATCTAAGTCCTGGCTTGTCTAAATGCAGAATAGGCATCTGTTGGCCTGCACGGAGCCCATTTTCAGACTGAAGATGGAGGAGAGAGCAAGGGCAAATCACCTTCTGAGACGGTGGGCAGGGTGAGAAGCCAGCCAGCCCTAGGAGCTCTGGGCATGTGTGTGCGCTGCCCTCTGAGACAGGGCGCTTGGTGAACGCAGTAGCATTGGCACACACATTAATCTTTGAGGGAACCGCAGCCTGGCCGGGTCTTATTGGAAAGATTGCAGTCCTAAAGAAAGACACACATTGGTTAGTAATGACCTGTGGTTTATAAGTCCTGGGACCCTTGCCTCTTAAAGAGGGTAGTACAGAAGGAAGTGTCCCTTCATGTTAAAAAGGAAAAGGCTACAATGCATGACTTAGTGACTGGCAGGCACTTACAACAGAAGGAGATGGGGATGGAGGAAGCATTTGCTTTTGTTCTAGGCTGGGGCTCTTTGGTGAGATTTTGGTTGGTGCGTTATTTTTACAGGCCCCTGGAGAAGGCCAGGATCTGAGACAGTGACAAGAATGGGTGGACAGCTGGCAATATCATAGAAATTAGTAATATCTCTGTGGTCTAGTTGAGGAGGTGAGAGGGTATGAACACACCAGCTGTAAGAAAGTACTATAGGTGTTCACAGAGGGGCAAGTCTGGGAGGGCTTTCTGGAGGAGGCAGGCCTTGCGCTGGACTCCATGACTGTTACATCAGTGATCCTCATAGCCTTGAGGGCCTCAGCAAAATGGCCTGTCCTGTGGGCAAGGTCCCACTTCTGTTAGATTCTCGTGAGGTTCCATGGACTAAGGTTCTGTTAACAGGTCTTAGGATCAAGTGCAGACTTCTTATTTTGCTGGCCAAGCTATGGGGCAGTGGTTCCCTCCTGGTAAGCTTTGGAATTCCTACATGGGTCAGAGAGGTTTGGGGCAAGGGTCTGTGAAAGGATGAGCTAGTGGATTTTGTTTGTGTGGCATCTCACACAAGTAGGGAATTGTGGTTAATTGTCTTGGTAAGAATGGGGGCACTTGCAATCCCATTACTAGGCATCTACCTAGAGGGAAAAAAAATAATTTTATCATAAAGACATTTGCGCCAGATTGTTTATTAGGGCTCAATTTACAATTGCCAAGATGTAGAAACAACTCAAGTGCCTATCAAAGCATGAATGGATTAATAAACTGTGGTATATGTATACCATGGAATACTAATCAGCCATAAAAAGATGGAGACTTTACATCTTTTGTATTAACCTGGATAGAGTTGGAGAACATTCTCTTTAGTAAAGTATCGCAAGAATTGAAAAGCAAGTATCCAATGTACTCAATATTAATATGAAGCCAATAGATGAACTGGTAGTAGTAGGCCTACACAAGAGAAAAACTTAATTTAATTCAAGTTGGGGGTGGGGGAGAGGAAAGTGGGAGAGGGGAGGAGGAAGGGGGATTGGTGTGCTCCCATCCAATGGGCACCATGTAAGGGTATACGGCACACCTTCTGGGTGTGAGACACAAGTAGGACAGGGACTTTACCTAACAAATGCAAACATTGTTTATACCGTTATATTCATCTGAAATAATAATTAAAAAAAAAAAGAGTGGTGGCACTATGCAGATACATTCAGCCACCTCTTATGTCTGCCACTGTTCTCAGGGTTTGGTCAAAGCCCTTCCTGGGCTGAGAGATACCAACAGCGGCCCTCCCTTCTGTGCCTTGCGTCCAAGACACAGACTCCCTCCATTCTCAGTCTACCATGGGCAGTTTCTGACCCAGAATAGCCTATCATCTTCCCATGCCTGCCATAGCCCAGCTGCCCTGCAGGACTTTCCCAGAGCCCCTTTCTCCTCTTACCAGGAGCTCCACAAGTGCAGGGTGCCTGATTTCACTCTTAGGTGTTTCCCTAGCACATATTAACAGGGCCTGGTGAATATTTGTGGAATGAATGAATGAATGCATGAATGAGGCTTTCCTTTGCCTCTAGCCTTGGTGGGAGGTGGAGTCCCATGAGATTTTACAGCCAGCATTTATTGAGTTTATTTCCGTAATGGGTTGAATAGTGTCCTTCCAAAATCATGTCCATCCAGAGCCTCAGCATGTGACTTTATTTGAAGAAAGGGTCTTGGCTCGGTGCCTGTGGCTCAACGGGCTAAGGCGCCAGCCATGTACACCTGAGCTCGCAGGTTCGAATCCAGCCTGGACCTGCAAAACAACAATAGTGGCTGCAACCAAAAAATGGCCAGGCGTTGTGGTAGGCGCCTGTAATCCCAGCTGCTTGGGAGGCAGAGGCAGGAGACTCGCTTGAGCCCAGGAATTGGAGGTTGCTGTGAGCTGTGATGCCATGGCACTCTAGACAGCTTGAGGCACTGTCACAAAAAAAAAAAAAAAAAAAAGAAAGAAAGAAAATAGGGTCTTTATAGATATAATTAATTAAGGATCTTGAGAATCAATCACCCTGGATTTAGAATGGGCCCTAAATCCAATGACTGGCACCTTACATGAAGAGAAGACATAGAGCTATGCAGAGAAGGTCACGTGAAGATGGAGGCAGAGGTTGGAGCATCTAAAAGCCGGGGAAATTCCAAGGACTGCTGGCCACCTGGCACTACAGAGAGGTATTAGGCAGAGTCTCCCGCAGAGCCTCCACAAAGAGCCGACCCTGCCAAAACCTTGATTTTGGACTTCTGGCCTCCTGAGCTGTGAGAGAATAAACTTCTCTTATTTTATATTGCCCTGTAAGTAGTAATTTTTTATGGGAGCCCCAAGACACTGAAACAATCCCCATCATCAATATTCTGTAAGCTCTTAGTCCCTTGTAGCCCAAAGGCTTAGTCAGATCAGGGAGCAAGTCTGGCTCATCTTTGTACACACCCAGTGTCTAGCACATTGGGTGATGTCCCAGTTTGACTAAAGGTGGTGAAATAGGCCTGGGTAGATCAGGACAACTGGTCACCCTACTAGCATTGTACCTGGCACCAGGCTGGTGCCTGATAGGTCGTGGCAGTTGTCACTCCCATATGGGAAGAGCACTTGGCTGGGCCAGTTGCAGGTGGTGTGTGCAGGGATTTTGTACAAACAAGCCTGGAACTGGATAGGAGAGAACTGAAGAACTAGAAACTTCCTTGTGTAATGGGGAGCTGCAACAGGTCTTTGAGGGCTGAAAGGCTTCTCCTAACAAAACCTGTGGATTTCTGGGCAGGAGTCCCAGGAGTGGAGGGCTCCCTCCAGACCTGCTCTTGGAAGGCCCAGGTGCCTCTGCTCAGAGCTGGCTCCATCCACAGGCTGCAGTACCTGCTGGCCCAGGAGGGGCTTCTGAAACCTAAACTCACCCTTCTCCTATTTGAATATTCTGAATGGAGTTGATTGCCTAAATTGAAGGTATTATGCTATAATGATTGTTATAATTAAAACTATTATCATCTGAAAGAGACCAGAAAAATAGGGAAAGTACTGCAAAGACTTTTAAAGCTTTTAAAGCAGGATAAAAGAACCGTCATGTGGAGTGTTTTAGAGAGGGAGACATTGAGTGGGCACCTGTGGGCTCTGAAATGCAGCTCTGGCTATAGTGGGATGGGGAGGCTGGTTCTCCAGAGGTGGGTGGAGGTGGAGGTGATCCGTGGTCAGAGGGTGGCAGCCTCCCAGTTGGCCCAGACCCAAAACTATGTGCAATGAGGGTAGAGAAGAAGTTTCTTTGAGGGCCTGGGCCCAGGCTGGGATCAAACAGAGCACTGTTTTGAATATGGGGCCTGTGAAACAGCTGCATCAACCACCACCCCCTCCCCTGCATTCAGGGTGGCCAGCCGGGCTCTTGTAGGAGAAAGGGAGGCAGTGTCAGCGCCTGGAGGTGAGGGACCTTGGGGCCTCTGGATGGCAGCAGGAGGGGACAGAGGCTCTAGGACTCAGGGAAAATCTGGTGTGGTAGGACCCAGGCTTGTAACAGACTCTGGACTTGGCAGCCTGGGTTGGACTCCCCCCCACCCCAAGGCTGAGGGTACAGGGCTCCCGGACCCAGGTGGGTTTGGAGCTGGTATGGAGGTGGAAACAGAACCTGGGAGCAGGAGGGATCAGGACAAGCTCTTAGTCCCTTGTAGCCCAAAGGCTTAGTCAGATCAGGGAGAAGTCTGGCTCATCTTTGTATACCCAGTGTCTAGCACATTGGGTGATGTCCCAGTTTGACTAAGGGTGGTGAAATAGGCCTGGGTAAATCAGGACAACTGCTCACCCTGCTAGCATTGTACCTGGCACCAGACTGGTGCCTGATAGGTCATGGTAGTTGACCATCTGGCTGCATACCCTGACTCCCTACCGTACATTGTGTAGGTGAGGACTCTGAGGCACTGACAGTAAAGTATGGGTCAGAGTCTCCCAATTGGCAAGTGGCAGGGCCATGCTCTGGACCTCAGCTCCAGGGGGCTGTGTCTGCCTTGGTCTTCTCTGGCATCTGAGGGCAGTGGCCATGCTTGGCAAGCTCTTTGTAAAACTGGTAGCTTGTGTGCGAACTCTTGGCTCCATTGAGCACTTTGGTATATTCTGTCCCTCCTTGGTGCCACTTTTTTTTCCTTCTGCAAAATAAAACAAACTATTATATGATTAACACATAAAATCATTCTAATTAAGAAATCAAATAGTACGAATGATAAACATTAACACAGAGCCCTGATTTTAGACGTGTATGTGTGTACTGTATATGTATATATGTGTATATGTGTGTGTGTATGTATATGCATACACAGAGGGTGCCAAAAAATGTTATACACATTCAAAGAAAATATTAAAATTAGAATGCTCAATACATACTGATAACAAGTCATGTTTAACACCTCTTGTAATTGCAGAAGTCAAATGTGACTCGAATATTGCAAATTTAACACATTTTTTCCATTCTTAAAATGTGTATGCTTTCTTTGCACCCTGTGTGTGTTGTGTGTGTTTATATTTATATATGTACATATATATGTGAAATATTCAATCCTCATACAATCCCATAAGGTAAATGTAATCTCTATTTTATAAAATAGAGACCCTTGCCTGAGACTATAGCTAGATTTAAAAACTAGGTAGACTGGTCCAGAGAGAAAGTATTTGATTCCCGTGCTGTATTGTGAAAAGTAGCAGACTATGCCCCCTCAAAACATGCCACTTTGGCATAAGGATTATTTCAAGATACAGGCAAATGAGAAGCAGCAGACATATAAAAAGCTCTCTGTTCTCCCTTTATTTGGCTAAAAGCAGGATGCAGGTTATAACAAGGTCCTTCCTACCCTCTGCCAGGAGGGACAAAGGTTGATCACCAAAGACCACATAGACCTTTAGTAGCTTGGACCTGTACCAGAGGAATCTACAAGATAAACTTTACTAACTAGTCTTTACCTACCATTTGTTTCCTGAATTAGTCTTCCCACACTCAAGGTTCTTTTCTTTTGTCACTGCTCTAAAAATGTATTGTTCTTTGTGAACATGCTGTATGAGCCACAGTTTGGCAGGTTTTAAGTCAGACTCTGACACTTATTTTAGTTCGTCAGTGGTCCGCCCATTATATTGATATTATTGACCACTTGCTTGCACACCTCTTTCCTGCACTGCGCACTTGTCTCAGTTACGGATTTGTGAATCCCACAAGGTAACTTTAGTAAAAATGAGTAAAAAAACAAATGTCGCTGGTGGACTTCTTTGAAAAGGGGGAAAGACCCAATGATGAGACAGCGGAAGACTCTCCGACTGCCAGCAAAATGAAAGCTGCAAATAAAATACTGGGAGTCCTACAGGTGATTCACCTTCTCCAAGCCCACTTTGTATAACAGGTGGCAACCGTCTATCCAACAAAGCCATGACATCTTCAAAACTGCTCTGTCACTTAAAGGCCAAGTACACTGCATTAAAAGACAAGCCCTTGGAGTTTTTCAAAAGAAAACAAAAGTGAACATGAACAGAAGCAATTTTTGAAGCTACCACATTATTGAATGTGTCTGCACTGAGTGCATCATTCTTAGTGGCTAAGCACATGGCTGAAGCTAAGAAGCCCTTTCCTATTGCCTGCTGTAAAGGACATTTGCTGTGAACTTTTAGGAGAGGCTGCAGTTCAAAAGGTGACATGTGTTCTTTCAGCTAGCACCATAAGTAGAGGAATTGATGAAATCGCAGAAGATACTGAGGCACGATTGTTATAGAGGATTAAAGAGTCACCATGGTAGGTTGACGAGTCTACCAGTGTTGACAAGGCACTGATGCTTAAAGAGGATTAAAGAGTCACCATGGTAGGTTGATGAGTCTACCAGTGTTGACAAGGCACCAATGCTTGTTTTTGTGCGGTACGTTTTTCAGGAGGCTGTGCATAAGGACATGTTATGTGCACATTTGTTGCCAACTAACACCACAGCTACGGAATTATTCAAGTTGTTGAGTGATTACATATCAGGAAAACTGACATGGTCCTTTTGTGTTGGTATACGCAAGGATGGAGTGGCTGCCATCACTGAACGGCTTTCGGGTTTCACTTGGTCAAGGAGGTCACTTCTGAATGTGAGTCTACACACTGTGTCATCCATAGAGAAACGCAGGCTAGCCAAAAAAATGTCACCTGAAGCAAACAATATTTTCCAGGAGGTGATTAAAATAATCAACCACATAAAACTATGTATCCTTAACTCGTGTCCATTCACGCAATTCTGTGAGGACACACGTCTTGTCTTATACACAGAAGTGAGGTGGCTTTCTAAAGGTGGATCACTGGCCAGAGTTTCTGAGTTATGAGAGTGGCTCCAGAGTGGCTTCTGTTACTTTTAGAAAAACAGTCACCACTGGCAACATATTACACTGACACAAAGTGGGTTGCAAAACTTGCTTACTTGTGTGACTACCTGCTCAACGAACTCTGTCACTTTAAGGGAGAACAGCAACTGTGTTTGAGTCGACAGATAAAGCATGTGAATTCAAAGCCAAACTGGAATTATGGAAGCAATGAGTGAACACTGGGATTTTTGACATGTTTCAAACATTAGCAGAGATTTTTGAAAGAGACCGAGCCAAGGACTTTCTCACAGCTGGTGTGTGATCAGTTGTCTCAGCTTTTATTTTATTTTAAAAAATTTACTGTTGGGGATTCATTGAGGGTACAAGAAACCAGTTTACACTGATTGCATTTGTTAGGTAAAGTCCCTCTTACAATCGTGTCTTGCCCACAAAAGGTATGACACACACCAAGACCCCACCCCCCCTTCCCGCTCTCTGCTCTTCCTTTCCCCACCCCTCCCTCCTTCTTTCTCTCTCTGCTCTCCCCTTCTCCCACCCCCATTGTGTCATTAATTGTCCTCATATCAAAATTGAGTACATAGGATTCATGCTTCTCCATTCTTGTGATGCTTTAATAATGATAATGTGTTCCACTTCCATCCAGGTTAATACAAAGGCTGTAAAATCTCTTGTTTTTTTAGATGGCTGAATGGTATTCCATGGTGTACATATACCACAGCTTGTCAATCCATTCCTGGATTGGTGGGCATTTAGGCTGTTTCCACATTTTGGTGATTGTAAATTGAGCTGCAATAAAAGGTCTAGTGCAAGTGTCCTTATGATAAAAGGATTTTTTCCCTTCTGGGTAGATGCCCAGTAATGGGACTGCAGGATCAAATGGGAGGTCTAGCTTGAGTTCTTTGAGAGTTCTCCATACTTCCATCCAAAAAGTCTGCAGTCCCACCAGCAGTGTGAAAGTGTTCCCTTCTCTCCACATCCATGCCAGCATCTGCAGTTTTGAGATTTTGTGATGTGGGCCATTCTCACTGGAGTTAGCTGGTATTTCAGGGTGGTTTTGATTTGCATTTCTCTAATAATTAGGGATGATGAGCATTTTTCATATGTTTGTTAGCTATTTGTCTGTCGTCTTTAGAGAAGGTTCTATTCATGTCTCTTGCCCACTGATATATGGGATTGTTGGCTTTTTTCATGTGGATTAATTTGAGTTCTCTATAAATCCTAGTTATCAAGTTTTTGTCTGATTCAAAATATGCAAATATCCTTTCCCATTGGATAGGTTGTTGATTTGCTTTGGTTGTTGTCTCCTTAACTGTACAGAAGCTTTTGAGTTTAATTAAGTCCCATTTGTTTATTTTTGTTGCTGCAATTGCCATGGCAGTCTTCTTCATGAAGTCTTTCCCCAGGCTGATATCTTCCAGTGTTTTTCCTATGCTTTCTTTCAGGATTTTTATTGTGTCATGCCTTAAATTTAAGTCCTTTATCCATCTTGAATCAATTTTTATGAGTGGAGAAAGGTGA
>CAUYON010193547.1:0-16984 GCA_963573935.1 Arctocebus calabarensis | reverse complement strand
TGAACAAAGATAAATACATTCAGAAAAGAAAACAGATGATTACTGCATCGAAATATTAAGCAATATTAGTAATAATAATGCCAAGAAAGTAACATTCACATTGTCAAATAAGACATTATAGAGTGCTTTGACTCTGAGGCTCAATATGAAGTCATCAGTTAACTTTTTATTTTTTTCCAAAGTCTCAAAAAATAGACAATATTATATAAGTTAAAGGTGAGTTTCAAAAAACAGCGTACCAAATCTTATGGACAATAGAAAAAGAAGAAATATTTCAAAATCATTCTGCTTGATCCGGATACACCTGATAGTGAAATTGGAGAAAATATATTGTTACAAAGAGAAATTACAAACATATTTCACTTATAAGTGAGGATGTAAAGTGAGGGAAAGAAAACAAAAAAAAAAAAGGAAAGAAAATAGTGACTAATTCTCACATAAATTGGATTCAGTTTTGACCAAAGTACATTACTTAAACATCAATTTTTTTTTTTTTTTTTTTTTTGTAGAGACAGAGTGTCACTTTATCGCCCTCAGTAGAGTGCTGTGGTGTCAACACAGCTCACAGCAACCTCCAACTCCTGGGTTTAGGTGATTCTCTTGCCTCAGCCTCCCGAGTAGCTGGGACTACAGGTGCCACCACAAGCCC
This sequence comes from Arctocebus calabarensis, assembly GCA_963573935.1. Lineage (NCBI taxonomy): Eukaryota > Metazoa > Chordata > Mammalia > Primates > Lorisidae > Arctocebus > Arctocebus calabarensis. Next base: position 16,335 of record CAUYON010193547.1, on the reverse strand, counting down.
GGCTATTTTTTTTTTTGCAGTTGGGCCGAGGCCGGGTTTGAACCTGCCACCTTCAGTGTATGGGGCCATCGCCCTACTCGCTGAGCCATAGGCACCACCCTTACACATTAATTTTTAATTCAACTTGTTAATATGTTGTTTAGGATATTGAAAATTTTTATTTTTATTTTTATTTTTTTTTTGTAGAGACAGATTCTCACTCTATCTCCCTCGGTAGAATGCCATGGCGTCACACAGCTCACAGCAACCTCCAACTTCTGGGCTTAGGCGATTCTCTTGCCTCAGCCTCCTGAGTAGCTGGGACTACAGGTGTCTGCCACAACGCCTGGCTATTTTTTTGTTTTGCAGTTCGGCTGAGGCTGGGTTTGAACCTGCCACCTTCGGTATATGTGGCTGACGCCCTACTTGCTGAGCCCAGGATATTGAAAAATTTTAAAGATCATTATTAAGATTATTTTCGAAAGAGTTCAAAGCACAATAAGTATATTCTATTTTATCATATATTCCTTTCTTAATTTTAATTTTTTTTTAAATCAACATAATTTGTGTCATAGAAGATTTGAGGTTGCTGTGTAGGTTCAAGTGTGCTGTGTGAGTTTAATAAAAGGTTGAAAAACACTATGGTAGGGGCTCGGCGCCTGTGGCTCAACGGGGCTAAGGCGCCAGCCATGTACTCCTGAGCTGGCGGGAACAACAATGACGGCTGCAAACAAACAAAAAAAGAATGGCCAGGCGTTGTGGTGGGCACCTGTAGTCCCGGCTACTTGGGAGGCGGAGGCAAGAGACTCGCATGAGCCCAGGAATTAGAGGTTGCTATGAGGTGTGATGCACAGCACTCTATCCAGGGTGACAGCTTGGGGCTGTGTCTCAAAAAAAAAAAAAGAAAGAAAGAAAAAGAAAAACACTGTGGTAGGGCCTGGCTACTTCCCCCTTTCCCTGGTTCCTAAGTAGAACAATTCAGGATTCCAATTCAAAGGGTAGTGGGTTTACCACTTCCTCTCCTTCCCCACCTGATAATCTCTGGATTCTAGTTCTTTTTTCTTTCTTTTTTTTTCCTTTTGAGACTGAGTCTCACTCTTTCACCCTGGGTGGAATCCTATGGCATAGTAGCTCACAGCAACTTCAAACTCTTGAACTTCAGCAATCCTCTTGCTTCAGCATTCGAAGTAGCTGGGAACTATAAGTGGCCACTACAATACCTGGCTAATTTTTCTATTTTTAGTAGAGACAGGGTCTCACTCTTGCTCAGGCTGGTCTTGAATTCCTCCCAGAATGTTAGGATTGCAGGCATGAGCCTGGGCACTGGTCCTCTGGATGGTAGTTCTTACCTCCTCATCTTTGTAGGCTGTCAGCTGCCCCTTTACATGTGGCAGTTGTAATGGGGATAAAAGTGGTTCAGCAGATTTCTTTCCCTAGCTTCTGTTCTTGTGATGCTTTTCTGTCTTTCCGGTTCTTTGATGCCTTCATGTGTATATTCAGTGTGTGTTTTAATTTTTTATCATGGACATTTTCAGTTGTATATAGAAATCAAGAACATATTGCCTCATTGACACATCAGTTGTCTGTCAATTGAGAAGAACCCAAACTCTGTGAAATAATTTAAAAGAGATTTATTCTGAGCTGATTGTATGTGACCATGGTCCAGAGAGCCACACCCAAGAAGCCTGGAGCAAATGGTTTTGTCTACATTGGGGTTTTATTTATAATATACTTGGTATTTCAGGGAGACAGAAATTATACATAATATCATAAATCAGTATGTGGCAGGCATACACTGGTTTGGTCCTAAAAGGCAGGACATCTTGAAGTTGGGTGTTATAGGTGTATTCAAAGATTATTTGATTTATAATTAGTTAAAGTAATGAAACTTTGTCTAAAAGGCTTGGAATATTTTAAGATAAGAAAGTCTCTAATCAGAGGCAAGCTGCCTCCAGACTTAGGTGATCTATTAGGTAAATGGAGACCTGCAGGTGTGGGTTAAGCTCAGTCTTGTAATATAGCCTTAGGGCTGTTAATGAGTTAGAAAGGACATGTCTAAGAAGAGGGGGCTGGGGCTGGGCCAGGTGGCTCAGGCCTGTAATCCCAGCACTTGGGAGGCTGAGGCAGGTAGATTGCTGAGTTCACAGGTTGGAGACCAGCCTGAGCCAGAGCAAAACCTCAACAAAAAAATAACGGACATTTGGTGGGCACCGGTAGTCCCAGCTACTCATTATTGTCAAGAGTTGGCCATTTACTTTGCTTGCAAGTGGTGTTGACAAACGCATCTAGGACCCACAGGAATTGCTTATTGTCCATGGTTTGATTTAATTCAATTAATTTTTTTTTCTAGGTGCAGTGGCTTACACCTGTAATCCTAGCAATCTGGGAGGCTGATGTGAGTGGGTAGTTTGAGCTTTAGGAGTTCCAGACCAGCCTGAGCTAGAGTGAGACACCATCTCTCCTAAAATAGAAAAGCAAACTAGTGGCGGGTGCCTCTAGTCCCAGCTACTAGGGAGGCTGAGGCAAGAGGATCACTTGAGCCCAAGAGTTTGAGGTTGCTAAGAGCTCTGATGACGTCATGACTCTCTACCAAGGGTAACAAAGTGTGACTCTGTCTCACAAGAAAAAGAAAAAAGAAATATTTTACCCTAAAATACATTTCTTGACATTTTGAGATGACTGCCAAAAAGACCGCAAAGCTTTCTTTTGTGGAGAAGAAATTTACATCTGTAGAGAATTTACATTACTAAATAACCAGATCTAACCTATTTGACATAGGAAAGGTTAACTGAGATCCTGACATGTTTAAAGGTCTGAAAAGAAAAATTTTCCCCGGGCGGTGCCTGTGGCTCATCGAGTAGGGCGCTGGCCCGATATAGCGAAGGTGACGGGTTTAAACCTAGCCTTGGCCGAACTGCAAAAACAGAAAAATAGCCAGGTGTTGTGGTGGGCGCCTGTAGTCCCAGCTACTCTGGAAGCTGAGGCAAGAGAATCGCCTAAGCCCAAGAGATGGAGGTTGCTGTGAGCTGTGTGACATCATGGCCCTCTACTACGGAGGGCGATAAAGTGAGACTGTCTCTACAAAAAAAAAAAAAAGAAAGAAAGAAAAAAGAAAAAAATTTCCCTCTGTTCAGAGAGTTGCTACCTGTAAGTTGCTTATGTAACTAAATTACCTCAGGTCTCTTCCTATCTCCCTCCCCAAACCGGTTTTATTGTTTTCAAGCTCCTTTTGAAAACCTCTATATCTCCTTGAGAAGTTGAATCTTTCTGAGGGTTCTCACATTAAATGAGATAAATTTGCATCTTTTTCCTTCTATTAGTAAATCTGCCTGGGCTGGGAGTAGTGCCTCACGCCTGAAATCCTAGCATTCTGGGAGGCCTAGGCAGGAAGACTGCTTGGGCTCATGGGTTGAGACCAGCCTAAGCAAGAATGAGACCCCGTGTCTATGAAAAATAATAAAAAATTACCTGGGCATTGTGCTGTGTGCCTGTAGTTCCAGCTACACAGGAGACTGAGGGAGGAGAATGGCTTGAGTACAGTGATCCTGGTGTTAAGATGTCGAGATTTAGTGTTTTTGCCTAAAAGGTTTTAGAAACCTTTTTTCTTTTTATAAATGGTACTGTTTGATGGTAGTAGCTGACAACAAATATTTTGATACATGTAGATTCTATTTTGCTTTTGTATCTGAAATGTTGAAATACTAATTTCTTAGCCTTTTTGGTGACAGACTAAATTGTTCTTGATTTTTGTGGTACCCTCTTTTTATGAAAGCAATTTATGTCACATTTTTAAAATAGGAAATTAAGTCAGCAGTGCTACTTGTCTGTATGACTTTGCTTAAGTTATTATTATCGAGACAGTTTTGCTCTATTGCTCTGGGTAGAGTACCATGGCATCATAGCTTACAGTAACCTCAAACTCTTCGGTTCAAGCAATCCTCTTGCCTCAGCCTCCCAAGTAGCTGAGCCTATAGGCCCTCTGCCAAAATTCCCAGCTACTTTTTGTAGAGTTGGGGTTTCTTTCTTGTTCAGGCTGGCCTTCAACTCCTGAGCTCAAGCAAACCAACTGTCTAAGCCTTCCAGAGTGCTAGGATTACATGCCTGAGCCACCATGCCCACCCTTGCAGGTTTTTTTTTTTTTAGTTTTAAAAATGGAATAGTAATATGCATAGATCCTTACAGTTGTTAAGAGGTGTATATGAGTTGTTAATGGAAAACTAAACTCTGTAAAATAACAATTTAGAAAGCTGGATGTGGTGGCTCATGCCCTGTAGTCCTAGCACTTTTGGAGGCCAAATTAAGTAGATTTCTTTTTTTTTGAGACAGAGCCTCAAGCTGTCACCCTGAATGGAGTGCCGTAGCATCACAGCTCACAGCAACCTCCAATTCCTGGGCTCAAGCAAATATCCTGCCTCTGCCTCCCAAGTAGCTGGGACTACAGGCGCCCGCTACAACACCTGCCTATTTTTTGGTTGCAGCTATCATTGTTGTTTGGCTGGCCTGGGCTGGATTCGAACCTGCCAGCTCAGGTGTATGTGGCTGGTGCCTTAGCTGCTTGAGCCACAGGTGCCGAGCCTTAAGTGGATTTCTTGTGCTCAGTAGGTGGAGAATTGCCTGAGCAAGTGTGAGACCCCCCCTCTCTACTAAAAGCAGAAAAACTAGCTGGGTGTACCTTGAGTAAGTGGTCCTGAGGCAAGTAGGTTACAATTTGGTTTTATACATTTAAGGGAGAAGGGAATTATTCTGTTAATGGAAAAGAAACCACATTTTATAATTTAAAGAGGTTTATTCTGAGCCAAACTTGAGGACCATGACCTAAAGCCACACCCAAGAATCCTTGACCAAGTGGACTGACTGTCGGGTTATAGATTGGTTTTATACATTGCAGGGAGACAGGAATTACAGGTAAAGTCACACACCAATGCATGGAAGGTGCATGTTGGTTTTTCCTAAGAAGTGGGACATCTCAATGGGGAGGGATTTACAGTTTATAGGTTGGTTTCAAGATTCTTTGCTTGAGTTAATGGTCAAACTGTGGCCATATATTTGTTGTATACATGGCCTTAGGTCTGTAAATGATTTTTATTTTATCATTAGGAAGAATAACTCCAAGAGGGACAGGGCAAACTGGGTGTATCTAACATCCTTTCTTATGGTAACCATCTCAACCTTAATAAGGATTATTTTGGGAGAAGGGGAGGTTCCTGTTGGCCAAGAAGAGAGTCCTTTCAGGTGGGGGCGCTTTTAAGATTTTATTTTAGTTTGTATAGGACATGACTTACCCTTTGCTTGACATACCTTGGGTCTTCATTATGATTTGGTATCTTACTTCCATTAAGTTTGTTTTGTTGGTCTTACTTCTATTTTAATATTAATGCGCTGATCTGTTGTGTCTGAACTCCAAAAGGGAGGGTGTATAACACATTTCTATCATGGCCAGGAACTCAGGTTTTAGCATTTTTCTGGGATTCCTTTAACCAAGAAAGAGTTCGTGTTCATTCATTTGGTAGGGGGTTTGGATTTTTGAAAGGTTCCAGACCCAAGGATGAAAGATTATTCCAAAGTGTGAAAGGAAAAGAAACGGAATCCCTGTTCTGTAAAAGTGCATATGGTCTGTATTCCCAGTTACTTGGGAGGCTGAGGCAGGTGAATCACTAAAGCCCAAGAGTTGGAGGTTGCTGTGAGAGGGGACGCCATAGCACTCTATTGAGGGTGACATAATGAGACTCTTGTCTCAAAAAAAAAATAAATGAAATAAAATAAGTAACGTCTTTATTTCCATGTGGATGCAGGTGGGGTGAAATCAGGAAAGGAATTCCACACGTGGTTGTGGTGGATGGGGACTTAAAGGGTCATGGAGGACAGCAGTTGGCAGCATTCCTATTTCTTGGGAGGGACATGAGTCTGACCCTTCTAGGACAGGTTATGAACCTTATCCTGCCTGGGCGGGGCAGGTCTGTTTGGGCAGGTACACTTGATTGTATCAATTTTATTTTTAGTTTACAGAATTAAACCATGTGAAGCAAATAAAATAATGTTTGATAGATAGTGAATAAAATAATGTTCGATAGATAGTGACTTCTGGTCAGTAGTTGGAGAATTTTGTGATCTCCTTTGAGATTGTTGCAGAAGGAGAATTTTAAGTTTCAATACTTATAAGTTGATGGCATATTTTTAAGAGTAGCAAAATTACAAGCTTGGATACTTAACTATATTTGATAAAGATTTAATAAAAATTGACTTAGTAGCAAAGGAAGGTCCAGGGTCTTCTCCTCCCCGCCCTCCGCCCCGTTTTTTTTGGAAACAGAGTGTCACTATCTTGGCCCTGCTATTTTTTGTTGCAGTTGTCATTGTTGTTTAGCTGCCCTGGGGTGGGTTCAAACCCACTATCCTTGGTGTATGTGGCTGGCCGTAATAACTGTGCTATGGGTGCTGAGTCTTTTTTCCCTTTTTATTATGAAAAATTTTGACCTGAACTGAAAGTTCAAAGAATAACATTAGTAGACACTAATATGCCTTTCACCTAGATTAAGAAATATTTTGCCATATTCACGTTAAATAAAAATTATAGGATGCAATTGTTTTGAACTAATGTCCTGTCCTAGGACTGCAAATGCAGTCACTTGTGCTGAGGTTCCTTGTCACCAAACTAAGTTATCTGATCTTTCCAGAAAGAATTCTGAAGCAAGAAATAAATGACTAATTTCCCAAGCTAGCCAGTTTCAATTAACATGATAATGAAATTAATTCTTTCTTTCCAAAAAAAGTACCTTGATGTTAACCATTCAGTTATTTCTCTATTGTCAGGTTCCTTATTTCCTTCTTAGAGGGAAAGTAACTTTGACATGACTGAACAGTTTTTTTTCTTTGTTTCTGCTTTCTATAGCCTCTTCTGTTCATAAAACCAACCTCTTTTGCTTGGCTCATTGGTATGCTCGTTCTGCTTTATAGAATGAAACAATGCCCAGTTCTAGAATTGCAAATAAAGCAAATTAAGATCCTTAAACTAAATTTTTGTAATTTTGTCTTTTGACATTGACTTTATCCCTTACGCATGTATCCTTGTCTTTCCCTCAATAATTTGAAATTAACTTGCACACATTGTGAGTCTACCTTTGTAGACATTTCAGCATGTGTTTCCTAAGAATGTGTTTTCATGCATAACCAGTGTCCTTGATGTGCTTTTAAAGTTTAATGGCACTTTTATAATATCCAATACTTATTTATATTAGGATTTCCCCAGTTGCCTTAAATGTCTTTTGTGGTAGTACCCCACCCCCCACCCCCTGCGCCCAATCTATCATTGTGTCTAACATTTTTCTTTTTTTATGATATTGACTATTTGGAGAGTAAGGCCTGGATTTTTATGTACAGACTTCACTTTTCTTTCTTTTTTTTTTTCTGAGAAAGAGCCTCAAGCTGTCGCCCTGGGTAGAGTCTAGAGGCATTACAGCTCACAGCAACCTCCAACCTAGGCTCAAGTGAGTCTCCTGCCTCTGCCTCCCAAGTAGCTGGGACTACAGGCGCCCGCCACAACACCCGGCCATTTTTTGGTTGCAATTGTCATTGTTGTTTGGTCAGCCCGGGCTGGATTCGAACCCGCCAGCTCAGGTGTACATGGCTGGCGCCTTAGCCTGTTGAGCCACAGGTGCTGAGCCAAGACTTCAACTTTCTAATTAATGCTACTTAAAGTTCAGTAGTTTGAGGCTGCATCAGAAGAATGACGACAAGTGGTTTAAGAAGGAAAAAGAAGTTTATTGATTTGCCAGCAGATGAGAGGAGGATGGAGACTCCTATCTAAATACTGTTGTCCTGAACATGAACAGAATGATTTAAAAGGATTTAAAGGGAGGGTTTTCAGTTCTAGGCTATTGTAGTTGCCTACTTTTTTTTTTCTTTTTGAGACAGAGCCTCAAGCTGTCCCCCTGGATAGAGTGCTGTGGCATCACAGCTCATAGCAACCTCCAATTTCTGGGCTCAAGCGAGTCTCCTGCCTCCGCCTCCCAAGTAGCTGGGACTATAGGCGCCCACCACAACGCCCGGCCATTTTTTGGTTGCAGCCGTCATTGTTGTTTGGTGGGCCCGGGCTGGATTCAAACCCGCCAGCTCAGGTGTATGTGGCTGGCGCCTTAGCCCACTGAGCCACAGGCGCCGAGCCTAGTAGTTGCCTACTTTTAATGGTCCTGATTGGCACAGTCAGTTTTGAAGATGATCTTGTGCCTTCCCTCCCCCTGGGATGCCAACCCAGACCTTCCTTGCCCCTCCCATTCCAGACAGCTGGCTTGAGACAGGGATGCAGATAATAGTTCTTTTTTTTTTTTTTTTTTTTTGAGACAGAGCCTCAAGCTGTCACCCTGGACAGAGTGCTGTGACATCACAGTTCACAGCAACCTCCAATTCCTGGGCTCAAGCGAGTCTCTTGCCTCCACCTCCTAAGTAGCTGGGACTACAGGCGCCCGCCACAACGCCCGGCCATTTTTTGGTTGCAGCCATCATTGTTTTTTGGCGGGCCCGGGCTGGATTCGAACCCACCAGCTCTGGTATATGTGACTGGCGCCTTAGCCCGTTGAGTCACAGGCGCCGAGCCAGATGATAGTTCTTAAAGAGAGAGAAGGAAATTTTAAAGAGTCAGAAAACATTTTTGCCATTTTTTTTTTTCAGTTCATTCTGTTAATTTGTCTGTCTCATCATAATTTTGTGTAACTTGTTCCTGCATCTGTATTCCCTTATAGGCTGGAAATTAGTTTTGAAGGCTTGACTAGATTTAAGTAAAACATTTGTTTTGTGGGGAGTTGAATGTCTTTATTAAAGAAATGAGTAAATAGCAGAACAAGTCAATAATTTTGGAAGGAGTGGGGACAAGGTGTAAGGTTAGAATGCAGTTGTTTGTTTAATGGTCTCAGTGTAGCTGAAGAACTATGCCCAAGATCCGATGATCAGTATTATATATTCCAAGAGGGCAAGGTGCCTTAGAAGACAATCAAAACCTTAAGATTTGATATCTAATTTTCCTCAGTTAGTTTTCAGCTCACAGCAGCGAAGTTGTAAAGTGAGTAGGCTTGAAGAAGGAGCACTCTTTTGAGGAAAAGAACTTAGCTATTTCTGAAATTATTCACTGTTTTCCCTATTTTCATATTCTGTGATATTATTTTCTCTTGTTTTATACCCTTAACTGCCCCCAATTTCTCTGAGAAAAAGAGTGTATTATAAGAAACAACAGGAACACAAGAGTCTTTAGGCTTTTAGAAATCCTGTTTCATAGCAGATAATCTGGAGTTAATATTGAGAGGGAAAAGGAGGAATCTTTGTGACCCAGTGCACCATTGTTCGAACCCTTTGTGGCTTGAGGACTTTTGAGAAATGGGGGATGAATGGATGGATGATAGGTAACTACAACTCAACTCTGGCAGATTCATCAGCACCAAGTTCAACCTGAAATTTTAGTGAATTGGAAAGCAACAAAATATTGCTGTGATAAGCTTAAATCTGCTAGTGAGAAGGATGCACACTTTAGACCAACATTAAAGTGAATTTAGTTAGGAGGAGCAGATATTTGTGTGGATTAAAATTTTCCTTACTCTTTGAAATAGTTTTGTAAAGAGGAGCAGAGAGGGCGGTGGCTGTGGCTCAGTGAGTAGTTGAGTTGTTGGCGGGCCTGGGCTGGATTTGAACCCACCAGCTGAAGGTGGTGGGTTCAAACCCAGCCTCGCCTGAACTGCAAAACAAAAAAATAGCCGGGCGTTGTGGCGGGCGCCTGTAGTCCCAGCTACTCTGGAGACTGAGGCAAGAGAATCGCCTAAGCCCGGGAGTTGGAGGTTGCTATGAGCTGTGTGATGCCATGGCACTCTACTGAGGGTGATAAAGTGAGACTCTATCTCTACAAAAAAAAAAAAAAAAAAGAGCAGAGAAAGGAAGTGGAATCATGGGATGTTTTTCAAAATGAAGAAATACTGCATCATTTACTGTATGCTGATGGGAATATTCTAGTGGCAAGAGAGAAATACATACAGCAGTCAAGGTTGGGATTAATTAAATGTGACTCTGTTGAATTTAACATGGCACAGGTACATTTCCACATCTGTTGTTATTGGGGCAAAAGGAGTATACTAATACATAGGTCAGTTTGGTGGTGGTAGGATGACGAGGAGTTGTTCTCTTTTGTTTGCTTCTGTTTTCCCAGCCAAGAGGAAGCTTACCTGCTGAGGATGTGGGTTGTATTGAAAGCTCGCTTGAGAGATTACATTATCAATTTGAAGTGAAATTGTCTTTAATCCACGTTTAAACTGCTTTAAGTTGTAAGCGCACTATGAAGGGAGTTGGGTTAGAGATTTGCCATACAATGACAGGGAGAGAAGGGTAAGGAAATTGAGAGAAGCAAGGGAGTAATAACCATTGTGATTGTGATTTATCATCCACGATATCCAAGCTGAGTAGTGAGGAAAGTTAGTCCCTGACCGAAGTATGGGATGATCAGTAAAGCCATAAGTTAGATGCTAGCTGCATCGAAGAACTGTTGGAGTGGGAGTGTAGGTATAAGAACACTAGAATGATCACAGGTGGATTTGAATGCAAGATACTTGAAATAATGATTTTGGGGCTATTGCCATTATGTTATCGGTGATTAAAAACTTTGAGGTTATGACTCTGAAAATAGCTGAAATGTGGGTTGAGTAGTTTGAAATTAGGATGTCTAAGAGCCGAGGAGGCAAGTATTGTAAGGATTGTATGTGTCAGTGTTGGGGTTGCCAAGAATATTGATGGGAATTGTGGTAGAAAAGAAGCAAACCAGATAATCAAAATCTTTAAGTATGTGCAGATAACTGGAAGATTAATAGGTAGAAGATTAACAAGGTAGATACTGTTTCCAGTGTTAATAGCACATGCTTTGAGGTTGAGGTTTTGAGGTAGGAGAAAGTGTGTAAGGATGTCTATTGAGGAATTAAATCACCCACTGTTTGAGGGAGCTGTTAGTGTGTGGAATCATACAGTGGCAGACTGAATTTTGCTAAAGACACACTTACCTTTTGGAGAACTTTCCAGAGTCTGTGTGAGGAGGGTTCAAAGGTCCCATTAGATAGGTCAGTGTGGGAAGAGAGTTGAATGAAGGAAAAGAGGAATGTGAGACTTGGTATGGTGGTTAAATAGGCTGTTAGGGAAAGATGAGTAAGCAACTGATTGTGCCCATGGCCTTCATCTGAAGTTTGGTCTTCACAGGTCATTGCTGAGTGAGACAGACTGGATGTTATTTCTCAGGAAGACCATTTGAAACAGTGGAGACCTCACTTAACCTTGCATTGGTAGGAGTTACCTCCAGAAAAGGTGCTGCTCCTATATATTTCTCAGCATTTTAAATTACCATTTGACACATTTTTCCATACCTATTTGTTTACTGTTTTCCCCACTTCCCTAGCTTTGAACAATAGGCATTCAGTGAATATTTGTTGAATGACTTAATTATTAAAAAAAATTATTATTTTCTTTTCTTTTTTTTTTTTTTTTGGCGACAGAGTTTCACTTTGTCATCCTTGGTAGAGTGCTGTGGTGTCATAGCTCACAGCAAATTCAAACGCATGGGCTAAAGTGATTCTCTTGCCTTAGCCTCCCAAGTAGCTGGGACTACAGGTGCCTACCACAACACCCAGCTATTTTTAGAGATGGGGTCTCGCTCTGACTCAGGCTGGTTTCCAACTGTGAGCTCAGGCGGTCCACCTGCCTTGGCCTCCCATAGTGCTGGGATTACAGGTGTGAGCCACCATGCCCAGCCTAAAATCATTAATTTTTCAAATAATATAATTTGTTCCATGGGCCGCGCCTATGGCTCCAAGGAGTAGGGTGCCGGCTGCATATACTGGAGGTGGCAGGTTCAAACCTGGCCTCAGCCAAACAATATATATATGTATAAAATTTGTTCCAGGCAGTGCCTGTAGCTCAGTAGGTAGGGTGCCGGCCATATACAATGAAGGTGGCAGGTTCAAACCCGGCCTGGGCCAGCTAAAACGACAACTGTAATAACAACAAGAAAAGCATAGCCAGGCTTTGTGGCCCCAGCTACTTGGGAGGCTGAGACAAGAAAATCATTTAAGCCCAAGAGTTTGAGGTTGCTGTGACACCATGGCATTCTACCAAGGGTGACTAGAGTGAGACTCTCTCTAAAAAAAAAAGTGTATATATATATGTGCTATATCTGTGTCTTTGTGTAATTTGTTCCTTGCTCTGTTGGTGGGTAGCATCATATGGTGGCAGGAAGCATTTTGTTAAAGGCAGACTTACCTTTTGGAGAGCTTTTGGTAGTCTGGGAGAAGAGGATTCAAAGGTCACATTAAATAGGTCAGTGTGGGACCTCTTATTTAGCTATTATACATAGTTTAGTCCCTGAATAACTAATTAAGCATTCCCTTCCACTCTTAAACCTGGAAACACATGGCTGTAAGTTGTAGACATAAAGACTAATATAGAGGAACCAAATGTATTTATGGTTCAGTGAAATTTGTGGTACATAATTTTCATATTTTATAAGAACATCTATGAAAGTGTTTTATTATGTGGAGCATAAACTCCTGAAGCCAAATTTGGTTTATTATTTATTTATTTTTATTTTTTATTTTATTTTATTTATTTATTTTTTTTGAGGCAGAATATTAAGCTGTCACCCTGGATAGAGTGCTATGGTGTCATAGCTCATAGCAATCCTTGACTCTTGGGCTCAAGTGATCCTCTTGCCTAAGTTTTTCTATTTTTAGTAGAGATTGGGTTTCTCTTTTGCACAGACTGGTCTTGAACTTGTGAGCTCAAGCAATCCATCCTCCTCAGCTTCCCAGAATGCTAGGATTACAGGCGTGGGCCACCATGCTGGGCCACCAAATGTGATTTAAATGACAAACTGCTTCCATAAAATGAGTTAACATTTGCATGGGTGAGGAACTTTATTTGGGGGGTCCTCTGAAGTTACTGGACCTTTCTTCTGGCTTGTGAGTGAAAGGGAAAAGCAAAGTCTGTTGACTGTGACCTTTCTTTTCCAAGACTGCTGACCTACCCAGCTTCAACCTGCTGTGTATTCTTTTTTTTTTTTTTTTGGAGACAAGAGTCTCATTATATAGCCCTGGGTAGAGTGCTGTGGCGTCACAGCTCACAGCAACCTCAGACTCTTGGGCTTAAGTGATTCTCTTGCTTCAGCCTCCCAAGTAGCTAGGACTATAGGCACCTGCCACAACACCCAGCTATTTTTTTTGTTGTAGTTGTCTTTGTTGTTTAGCTGGCCTGGGTTCGAACCCGACAGCCTTGGCTGTATGTGGTGGGCGCCCTACCCACTGATCTACGGGCGCTGCCCACGTGTACTCTTTCTTGAATAGCATTTCCTGCTCTGCCCTTATTCTGTCCTGCACTCTGCTTCCCCTGGTGACTCTACATCCTCGTCACATACCCTCAAACTCAGGTTCTTTATGTCCCTTCAGAGAAATGGGCCATACCAGTCTAAATCTTCTCTGAAATTCTGGTCTCTACCTTTTTCTGATTTTGAGTTGCAGAATGCATTAGGAAATAATGGGGAAACCAACGAGCTGTGTTCCATTTGATCTCTGAGGAGCTTAACTTTTTTGAGTCCTGGCTACGTCCCTCTCTCTTTTTTTTTTGAGACAGAGCCTCAAGCTGTCACCCTGGATAGAGTGCCCTGGTGTCACAGCTCACAGCAACCTCCAATTCCTGGGCTCAAGCGAGGCTCCTGCCTCCGCCTCCCAAATAGCTGGGACTACAGGTGCCCACCACAACGCCCGGCCATTTTTTGGTTGCAGCCATCATTGTTGTAGGGCAGGCCCGGGCTGGATTCGAACCCGCCAGCTCAGGTGTGCGTGGCTGGCGCCTTAGCCCATTGAGCCACAGGCGCCAAGCCCCAAGCTTTCTCTTTTGAAGGATCTAGTGCCTCTTTTTTTTCCCTTCTGTTTTATCCTGTTTTAGGAATCCACATCTTGGGAAATAAACTTGATTGTTTGGGGGCAAAGTGCATTTAAACTAATACCTATGTTTAAACGTCTATGTTACATTTAATGGCTCAGTAGGCATAATTTTGCTCTTTTGATGCTGTAGTAATAACTGTTTCACTGTTTTGCAGAGTGCTTATGATTTCACAATTTTTGCTGAACTTGTAAAAGAAACACTTGGATGGTGGATTAACAAGAACACTTAACATTCTGTGACAAGTTTCAAATTGGAGAATATTGAATTTTCACCCTAGTCCAGCAGCTCTGCTGCTCACGTAAATACAGATGAATGAAGACCCCATTCGGAAAGACACCTGGCCAGCGGTCCAGAGCTGATGCAGGTAGGCTTGGTGGTTCTGAGCATATTTTAGTATAATAAATTCAGAATGTGTAAAATCGAGGAGTACTTTCATATAATACGTAGTGGTTTACTATTCTTGAAGCTTTGTGATTTCTAGTATTTGATACGCATATGTACATGAAGAAACAAATTTAAGTTTCTTGAGAGAGAGGCATCACACTAAATGTTTTTTCTGTTTAACCCACTAGCACAGCAGTTCTCAACCTGGGGGTCGCAACTCACAGGAACATGGCATTAGGAATGCTGAGAACCACTGCTCTAGCAAATTGTGGATGTAATTGTAAATGCCTATAATAGGATTATAGTAAAATAAAAGAGTTCTTTTGGAAAGAAGAAATGAAAGTGAAGTATTGGATGAGTTGGATTTTTTGAGATTTAGGATACTGAACAGCTTTAAGGAATAAAAACTCAGAATTTTTTGTGTATTTATTTGAAGGAACTTTACTGTTATGGAAATGAAATGAACAGTTCATAAAAATTACATTATTATTTTTGTGGTGCACAGCTAATACAACTTGAATAGTAGTTTAGACTTCACCTGATTTTTTTTGTTTTAACCCCCCACAAAACAAAGATAGACAAACTCTTTCAGGAGCCACTGTAAAATAAGTGATATTTTCTTTGGGACTTAACATTTTTCTCCATTCCAGACTAAATTTGAATGTTGGAAAAAAATCTGTTCATAACATTTTAAGGTAATTGGGTAAATTAATCTTGGAATTATGGCAGTAAAATTAATATTATAAATTTGTTTCCTATAAGATTTAGAACTATTGGCTCGGCGCCTGTGGCTCAATGGGCTAAGGCGCCAGCCACATACACCTGAGCTGGCGGGTTCGAATCCAGCCTGGATCCGCCAAACAATGATGGCTGCAACCAAAAAAAAATGGCCGGGCGTTGTGGTGGGCACCTATAGTCCTAGCTACTTGGGAGGCAGAGGCAAGAGACTCGCTTGAGCCGGGGAATTAGAGGTTGCTGTGAGCAGTGATGCCATGGCACTCTATCCAGGGTGACAGCTTGAGGCTCTGCCTCAAAAAAAAAAAAAAAAGATTTAGAACTATTATTTACTATAGTATTTTTAGTTCCTTTGTAGGAAAGTCATAGGACTGATCTTTATTTAGCTCCTCATAAAGGTAATATTGATTTAAATGTTCAGTTTATCAATAAGATTAATTTGGGGCTGAGTGAGGTGGCTCATGCATGTAATCCTAGCACTCTGGGAGGCCGAGGCAGGGCGCTGCTTGAGCTCATGAGTTCAAGACTAGCCTGAGCAAAAGCAAGACCTTCTATTTACTAAAAATAGAAAAAACTGGAGGCGACGCACGTAGCTTAAAGGAGTAAGGGTGCTGGCCCCATATACCAGAGGTGGTGGGTTCAAACCTGGCCCTGGCCAAAAACTGCAAAAAAAAAAAAAAAAAATTAAAAAGTGAGGCAAAAGAGGATCACTTGAGCCCAGATGTAAATCATCTGAGAGCTTATTATTCAGAATCCCAGCTCTCTTTTATAAGTTGTATAAACATTGGTGCTTTTCTTAGTCTTTTTTTTTTTTTTTTTTTTTGTAGAGACAGTCTCACCATATCGCCCTCAGCCTCCCAAATGGCTGGGACTTACAGGTGCCTGCCACAAACCTGGCCATTTTTTTGTTGCAGTTTGGCCGGGGGCAGGTTTGAACCTGCCATCCTTGGTATATGAGGCTCTGACTAGCCTGAGCAAAAGCAAGACCTTCTATGGGGCTGGTGCCCTACCCACTGAGCCACAAGCGCCACCCCAATTTCTTAATCTTCTTGAGGCTGAGTTTTTCTCATCTAAACTGGGACTGTTAATGTACAAATTGAGGTTAAGGGCTAAATGAGATGTGTGTCAAATAAACGCTAGGTTCCCGGCATATTTAATAACAATGTTGAGCATACTGTTTACAATGAAATAATTTTCTTATTAATTGAAAAATTGTTGTGTGATGTTTATTGACCCAGTGAAACTTCCCAGGTTTCTGTCATTTGAAATAGTAGTTCATTTCCAAAG
>CAUYON010193543.1:0-12403 GCA_963573935.1 Arctocebus calabarensis | reverse complement strand
TCTTTGAGAATTCTCCATACTTCCTTCCAAAAAGATTATATCAGTTTGCAGTCCCACCAGCAGTGTAAAAGTGTTCCCTTCTCTCCACATCCACACCAGCATCTGCAGCTTTGAGACTTTGTGATGTGGGCCATTCTCACTTGAGTTAGGTGATACCTCAGGGTAGTTTTGATTAGTATTTCTCTGATAATTAGAGACCATGAGCATTGTTTCATGTGTTTGTTAGTCATTCATCTGTCTTCTTGAGAGAAGATTCTACTCATATCTCTTGCCCAGTGAGCCATGGTATTATTGGGTATTTTTTTGTGGATTAGTTTGAGTTCTCCATAGATCCTAGTTATCAAGTTTTTGACTGATTCATAAAATGCAAATATCTTTTCCCATTCTGAAGGTTGTCTGTTTGCTTTGGTTGTTGTTTCCTTAGCTGTATAGAAGCTTTTCAGTTTAATTAAGTCTCATTTAGTTTATTTTTGTTGCTGTTGCAATTGCCATGGAAGTCTTCTTCATAAAATCTTTCCTCAAGCTGATACCTCAAGTGCTTTCCCCACACTTCTTTGAAGGTTTTTATTGTTTCATGCCTCACATTTAAATCTGTCATCCATCTTGAGTCAATTTTTGTAAGTGGTGAGAGGTGAGGGTCAAGTTTCAGTCTTTTATATGTGATTATCCAGTTCTCCCAGCACCATTTATTGGATAGGGTATATGTTTCCCAATATATGTCCTTTTCTGGTTTTTCAAAGATCAGGTGCTATAAGATGTTAGTTTCATCTCATGGTTTTCTATTCTGTTCCAAATGCCAATGTCTCTATTTTTGTGCCATTACTATGCTGTTTTGATCACTATGGCCTTGTATAGCCAAAAGTCTGGAAGGGTGATACCCCCTGGCTTTGTTTTTATCACTAAGAATTGCCTTGGTTTCGTCTGGTTCCATACAAAATGAAGAATTATTTTTTCCAAATTTTGAAAGTATGATGATGGTATTTTAATGGAGATTGCATTGAATCTGTAGATCTCTTTAGGTACTGTAGACATTTTCACAATGTTGATTCTTCCCAGCCATGAGCAAAGTATGTTCTTTCATTTGTTAACATCTTCTGCTATTTCTTTTCTTGAACTTAATATTTCGGATTTTCAAATTCAAGGACAGAGCAATTAACACATGGGGGAAAAGCTGAGTAGGATTCATCATGGGGGCAGAAAGCAGGGAACAAGTGCCCCCACACCAAAGACTGGTGTGGCTCTGCCATAAACAAAGGCCAACTGATGGTCCCAGCAAGCTTCAGTTTCCTAAGCTATGGAAGGCCTCTCCTGCTGAGCTTTGAGAAATAAGTGAGCACAGGCATGTGCAGTGGTGAACCTGGGAGGCTGTCGCTTCATAGGTACTTGTCATGTGTCTGCCCTCCTTACCTGGGGGGCCCTGACAGAGGAAGTCACTTTTGCCATTTCACTGCTATGGACAAAATGTTTGTCTGCTCCAAAATTCATTGAGACCCTAACCCTCAATGGGATAAGATTAAGAAGCGGGGTCTGGGAGAG
This sequence comes from Arctocebus calabarensis, assembly GCA_963573935.1. Lineage (NCBI taxonomy): Eukaryota > Metazoa > Chordata > Mammalia > Primates > Lorisidae > Arctocebus > Arctocebus calabarensis. The sequence continues at coordinate 10,867 of CAUYON010193543.1, read as the reverse complement.
GTAATTAGGTCATGAGGATGGAGTCCCTGATAATGAGATTAGTGCCCTCATACAAAGAGACTTGAGAGAACTTGCTTTACCTCCTCCCTACCCCCTGCAATATGAGAATACATCAAGGAAGTGTCCCTTCACAAGGCAGAGTGAGCCTCTCACCAGACACCAGATCTGCCAGTGCCTTGATCTTGGACTTCCTGGCCTACAGAACTATGAGAAGTAAATATTTATTGTCTGAACCATCCAGCCTATAATACTTTTGTTATAGTAGGCAGAGATGGCTAAGACATTCATCTTATAAAATGTAGAACTTAGTCAGGGACATTCCCCCTTAACCAGAGGGCTATAGGACATTGCACGGACAGGTCAAGAGCATGGCCAAAGACTAACCAGCAAGGTCTGGAGTAAAGCAGCTACTGTTGCACGGGCTGGTAGAGGTTGTGTGTGCTGTGCAATATGCATTCACGGGCTGGAACCAGGCCTCCAGACTGCCACAGATAGGGAGCTGTCACAGCTCACTACAGTGAAGGTACCTCAAAACAAGCCTGAGTCAATGGCTACAAAAACCAACACAGAAAGAAGAGCAAGCAAAATCAATTCCTATTTGTTAGAGCCTTCTGGGTGTGATAAAGCCAACCCCTGTCATCCCCACTGTCTTCCTGCTTCCCCTTCTCTAAGAAGTGAAAACATCATTCAATTAAGGTAATTAAATTCACCCAAAGATCTCAAGCTCAAAAACCACACTAGAGGCAAGTGGTCAACCCCAGTGGCAAAGCAAACCCCAACAGCTTCCTGTGGAAAGGAAGAGATGAGCAAGAGAATAAAATGGCATCCTTCTCAGTCCCCAGCTCTGCAGAGCTCAGCCACCTAAGCGCCCCACAGCACCAGAGCCACCAAACAGGAGGGGGCCCGTGTTTCCCACACAAATCAGCAGTTCTTAAAAAGCTGAGCCGAACAGATACTTCGGAAGTGAAATGAAAATCCTTCTTTTCTCCATCTGAATCCTCTATTCTCCCCCAAACTCCAGCTAGTGAGCCATGAGTGAAAGTGGCAAAGCCTCCCAAGACACATCCATAGGAGCCCACAGGCCAGAGGCTCAGGGGTTCATCTACAGAAAGTGCTGTGTGGTCAAGGGGTGAGCACAAGCTGAATCCCAGCCCCAGTTCTTGTCTTTCTTTACATGCTGTGTGACACTGAGCAATATCCTACACCTCTCTGTGCCTTCATTTCTTCACCCATAAAATGGTGATAATAAGGCCTACTCAACCTGCCTCAAAGGGGTCCTGAGATTCGAACAAGACAGTGGATGCTACAGTGTGTCATGAACTGCAGGGTAATGTACACGTGAACCATTATTGTCACTGTGTCGTCCTAGCATTGACTCACCATATTGACTTCCTCTGACTGTGGATCCACTTGGGGTACTAAAAGTTGATGAGGCCCTTAGGTTGCCAGATTAAAAGAAAACCAAAAAGTCCAGGGAAATTTGAATTTCAGACAATAAATAATTTTTTAGTATAATTATACATTGTACCCCACATATTGCATGAGATAAACTTACACTAAAAAAAAAAACATTTCTCATGTATCTAAAATACACATTTCACTAAAGATTCTATATTTTTAATTTGCTTAGTTGTGCAGCCTGGCCATGCCAGACCACCAACTGTTCCCTCCCTTGGTATGGGCTGACCCAAGGTCCCAGTCCCAAGCCCAGCTCTATCACTCCCCTTATGTGAGACCTTCCCCTCTCTGAGGCTCAGTGGTTTCATCTCAGAAGATGAAGCTGAAATTCACAGCCACGTGGGTGATCATGGTTCCTCAGCTGGGCCCTCCAAAGACACGCCCTTCAGTTGTATGTGGAGCATCTGGAACAGGCCTGGCCTATAGGCGATGTTATGCATGAGGGCCCAGGGCCTGCCAGCAGAAGCTGGGCTGGGTGACTGTCCCAGGCCTGGAATTTAAGAGGTACATGGAGCAAAGAGCCTTCAGCCCATCCTGCATCTGCACCCCAAACATTCTCTGCAAACCTCTGTCATCACACCCTGAGTCCTAATAACTGCATTCAGCAATAGCAGCTGAAAACCTTTACAAGTTACCAGCATGAACCAGCCACCGTGTCATCAAAGACAAACCAGGCCGGGGACCTCAATCCAAAAGTCTCCAAGTCTAGACTCACAGCAGTTAAAGTGGAGTAAAACAAGGCATGTGATTAAGGGGTGAGAGGGAATAGATTCTACATGGAAGAGAAGAGCAAAGGAGGAAGTGGTCAGTAGTTGTGCTCCGGGGATGGAGAGGAACATTCCAGGAGGAGGGACTACCACTCAGAGTGGCCAGTCCAGGACCAGGTCCTGCAGCTTCCTCTTCCAATGCACCTCAGGCCAAACTCCCCCACCAAGAGGAGCCTGAGGGTCATGCCCAGGCACCTGTAAGGGATTAGGAGAGGGAGAGAGACAGACAGAGTTATATTTGCAAAAAACAGCACATTCTTGTTTATGATAGTTCAACAGTATCATGTGTTGTGGCATGGAAAAAGCATCACATGTTAAAACATTTTGCAAGAGTTAGAATTTAGCAATGACTGTGCAAAGGGTATTTCAGTGCTCATCTTAACAAAAAGCTGATTCATGGGAAGGCATGCTCACATTTGACTTATTTGATATATTCAGATTCAAAAAAGAAGACCCTGCCATAAGGAGAAGACAAACATATCCCTGAGTGTAATCCTCCCCACCCCAAAACACACTGCCCGCTTCTCCCCGTGGGCATGTTTACAGTGTGGCAATAGACACTTTTGTCCCTTGGAGCCTCTGAGTTGGGAGGTTCATCCACTAATTCCTGCCTGGAGATCCTGTTTCCCCTTGTGCAAGCTGGTGTCTCGCAGAACTTGCCTGGCCTGATGCAAGCGGGGCCCAGGTCAGCAGATGGGGTGCTGGAGGCCCGCAGAATGGGGTGCTATGAGTTCTGAAGGGTTGCCCAGACACACAGCTCAGAGCAGAGCCAGCACGTCACCTCCTGACACCCAGAGTGTAGGTAACACATCACATTATGACTGTTCACATTGTGGCTGTCAACAGAACACCCCAGCTAATGCACTCAACAAATGTTTGCTGGAAGATGGCCTTCCAGGGAGAATCAAAGATACCCCCAAACTGGAGCACAGACAGCAGCAAGAGGGACAGCCTGGGAAGTGGAGGAGTCACAAAGTCACTGTCATGTCTCCGTGCTGTAAACGCTAACCATCGTTCACCTTGAAACTCAATCCTGACTTAAACGTATACGCCACAGTGCCAACAGATGCCTTCCCCCAGCCAGCCTGTCAGCATCTCTAAGAATAATCCCGTCCACCTGCTTCCATCTTTTACCGCAGGCAAATTTTATCTATTTTAGGACTTGGAACCAAAAAGCAAGTAGAATCCACTTGAATTCAAATCCATGGATTTTAAATTTGTGATAATTCTTCAATTATTGAATTATACTTGACGGCCAGTACAATGACTCCTGCTAAGCCAATCAGTAGCATGAATAATACAAGGATAGAGGTGGAAGGATTGTTCCTTGCCCTGTGTGCTGTGCTATGTCAGGAGGATGGATGGGGCAGCCAGGCAGGCCTGGACTTCACCATCTGGAAGCATCTGGGTTAACAAGAGGAACAAACATTAAACCACAAACCACCCAGTTAAATACTTAATTATAATTATGCTAAGTGCTGCAAGAGAAATGGGTAGAGAATATTATGAAAGAACATATATGACGGGGGGCTTGAAATAGCCTGAGGAAACGACCTTGTTGAAGGGACCTGTGAACTGGTCTTTGAAGTGTATGTAGGAGTTAGCCCAGTAACAAGTAAATATGGAAGCCAAGGATAAGGATTCCAAGGGGAGGAAGAACATGTGCAAAGGCCCTGCGGCAGGAAGTAGCATGGCCTGTTGAAGAAGCTGGAAAAGTCCCAAAGAGGCTGGAAAACCAAGCATGAGTGGGGAACGCTGTCCAGGAAGAGGCTGGAAAGAGGATCCACATTAAAGAGATTGATTTTCATTCTAGAAGACCCAGAAGCCATTGAGGAATTCTAAACAAGATGCTGAAATGGACAGATCAGATTATTAAAAGCAGCACGTGGATGCAAGGCAGACATGAACATGGGCACCTGCTGTAGCCCAAGGAGACAGGACAGCAGCGCGGGCCACACAGTGACCGTGGGATGGAGACCAGCATATAAGGAAAAGAGTCCGGTGAAGATGAAACTCATGGGACTTGGGAATGGGTGGGAGGCAGGGCAAGGAAGGAGAGAGAGAAGTTGTAGGTGACACCCAGGTTTCAGGGACCTCCAGGTGAGAACTGGCTTGTGGATAGCAGCTCCTGGGCCTATGTGAAGGGCTGTGAGACAGGGATAGAAAGCTGCAAGGAGGGCGGTCAGTGACGTGAATGCAGCCGGACATGCAGCCTGGCCTGCATGTGGCGTCAGCGTGTGGACACCAGGGCACCACAGAGTGGGGATAATCACCCTAGAGTGCGAGGGGAGGGGCCCAGGACAGGGAGCAGGGAAAGGAAGAAGAGAGACTGAATAGCCAGACAGGGACGGGACAAGCAAAGGGTCAAAGGTAGAGTGAACCTCAAGGGAAGATTCATCCGGGAGGAGCAGGGGCAGGCACCCAAGGCAGAACCAAACAGGTTAGGAAATAATGGCGCAGCGGGGAGGAGATGGGAAGCATTTAAGAGATCAAAGCTGTTTCTGAAGGCCACAGACATAAATAGGAGCTTACCATCCATGATTAAATATTCATTTTTATCTCTATGTACTCATTGGACCAGATTCCAAGACCTTGTTTAGAACACAGCTCAGCGTATGCATTTTATTCGCAGTCAGTTACCTGAAGGCAATCACTCCTTCTACCTGGAAAGTGTTCTACCAGCTGACTGGCTTCCTTCAAATGCTACAAAGTAGAGAGCAAGGCAGTGTTTGTGCTGGCCTCTGGAAAATGCATTTCAGCAGCACAACAGTGAGTCCCTTAGGCAGCCAGCTACAGGGAGAGCCCCAACACAGAGGGACCCCCCCATCCCCTCCACTGTTCACCTTGTCCTTCTGCACCTAAGTCTCACCCATGTGCAGCACCAGGTAGATTTTATCTGCGGAGCTCAGGGTAGCTATAACACTGGCATGGGCTTATTATTGGTGACGAGAAGGGTTCCGTCTGAGTTTTTCTGATGGCTGTAAGACCCAAGGCCAGTTAAATTCCTATTATCTTGCTCCTTTTTTCCTGTGCCTTGGACCAACCTTTAGGGGGAAAAAAATCAGAAGAAAGATAACCCAATTCCCAGCATTGCCACAAACACTGAGCCTCTGTTTACTGAGCTCGGTATACAGAGGCATACAAGACTCCCAGACTGGGTTCAAAGACCTTTCTTGCTAGTTGAAGAGAGAAAGAAGAATCATCAATTTCCGGAACACATGGGTTAGGCTGGATGGGCTGTGATGACACAGCAGGAGCAGTGGGAAAGGAAAGCCCAGCATTCTGCAAGGACATGAAGGGGGACGGGGTGGGGGGCCAGGGGGTCAGGGTTGGGGTCCAGTCGTATGATGGTCGATACAAAGCACCTCTGATTCTCTGAAGAAACAGACTTCACAAATTTGCTCTATTATGATTATTAATATTATTAATAAAACACCTTAGACTAGATTAATATCCAAGAGCTACAAGCTGGGGAAGGTCTTATGAAAACCCTAATGGTCTGCATTTAAAATTCTCAGAGTAGATTTATTTTAATTAGTTCACACTTCATTCTGAGCATTCTGAAAACCCTCCTGGGCAGCCTTTTTTTTTTTTTTTTTTTCTTTTAGCTGTCAAAATAGAAACCCAAGTCTCCTGCCAACAATAAATTGAACACCTTGCCTTGGTTTGATGAGTGTACTTGAACATGGCTGGTCCAGTTCCCTTTGCTGCAAAACTCAAGTTATCAGTGGGAAAAGGCCTTTGGTCAGATTTTACTAAATAAAGTAATTCACAATTGGGCCACTCATGTTAGAAATCCCAAAAGCTGAAGCTGAGGCAAGAAGATCTCTTGCACCCAAGAGTTTGGGGTTGCTGTGAACTATGACACCATGGCATTCTATCCAGGTGACAGAGTGACATGCTGAAGAAAGGGGAAAAAGAGGAAAGGAAAGGAAAAGAAAAGAAATCCCAAAAGCTAAAGCAGACTCCTAAAGACTTATTAGACCACAAGAAAATTAATGACTATTAGAAGGGATATTAACTGACTCTTTGTTAGTTTTCACCAAAAATGCCTGTTTGAAACTGTTGTTAAGTTCAAGTGTGGATTGATATAAAACTTTTTTTTTTGAAAGCCAACCTCACGGTATTACTAACATTTAAAGAAACTTATCCACTGAAATGGGCTTGGCCTTTTGCTTGGGGTTCCACTGAAAATATTTTTCTTCTTTCTAGATGGGCAGTGATGACACCAAAAATAAGCATGAAAAGAAGTTTTAAAACTACAAATTTCAAAATCCAGCAAGGCAGGCAGCAGCAGCCCTCACTACTATAACAGGTATGGGAGTGACTCAAGCAGCAGGCTTCTAGAAACTTCTATTTTGGGCCACTATTCTAAGGGTACCCCTGTGGGGTGGGTTTGGGGGATGAGGCTAGCTTTATGACTTTCCCATCTCACTCCAGGTATATTAAATCAGAACTGAAGAAATGATCTAAATAAAGCTAGTAAGAATGGGAAGGTAGCTCTCTTTTTCCCTGAGGCAGAAGGAATGTGATTATTTTCCAAATGCTCTGAAGAGCAGATCCTTCATCACTGTTTGGAATTTTGATTCAAACTCCAGATCAGCTAGGGTTCTTTGGCCACAAGCAACAGAAACAGAAACCGGACAAATGAAGCAGAAATTAAGTAATATTTAAAGGGAGATTGGAAGTCTCATAGACTTAAGGTAAAGACCAAAGTTCTAGGCCGGGAAAGGTCAGGGACCAGGCAGCCTCAAAAGCATCCTGAAACCTCTCCCACTGGGAAGAAGGCTGAGCACACCTCCAGCCCTTCAGACTCCAGGAGAACCAATACAATCAATGGGCCTGGTCCACGTCTTCCTTCTGCTCTTGGCCAGGGATGCCTCAGAAGACACCTTGACTTTTAGCCTCACTAATACCAAACACCACAGGGAAAGGAACTTCTCTAAAAGGTATCAAGTACTTCTGCTTAGAGGAGGATGGAAGCTGAGGATTTAAAAAATATATATATATATATAGCAAATTGTTTATTGGATAAAGTCTGTTTACTTGACTCTAAACTTTTAACTTTAGGTGTTCAACTATCCAATTTTTACCTTAATGTAAAAATGTAGAAACCCCAGTATTACTGAGTTTGGTCATTGCCAAGATGAAAATCCCAGAATTCAGGATACCACGAGACTCCTGACTTATTGGTAGGATTTCAAATGGCAGAAAACCTAACTCACAGGGGCCAAATTCACGAAAGTCCCCACAGCCCCAATAACACAAGTTCAAGTTGGGCAGGCACTGCCGCTGGTTCGAAGCTCGGTAGTGCTGGCCAGGTCCAGGGCGACTCATCTGTCCACCCTCCATGCTCAGCAAGTTGGTGTTGAGTGGCCATGACTTGTCCCTCCGGGTCACGGAGTAAACACCTCAGTGTTAGGGCTTCATATGTTGGAGTCTTGACCCTCTGTACCTCGGAACATGACTTTTTTTGGAAATAGGGTTGTTACAGATATAATTAGCTAAGGAGAGGTTATTAGGTGGTCCCCAATACAGTATGACTAATGACCTTATAAAAAGAGATTTGAAGAGAGACAAGCAAAGAACAGTGACAGTGTGAAGACACTTAAGGCAAAGACGGTTATCCTCAAGCCCAGGAGAGGGGCCTGGAGAAGGCTCTCCCTCCCAGCCCTCAGAAGGAGCCTGACACCCACTTTTGGACTTGCAGCCTCCAGAGCTATAGCACAATACATTGCTGTGGGTTAAGCCATCCATGTGTGGCCCTTGTTACAGCAGCCCCAGCAAAGAAATGCGCTCTGTTTCAGGCTACCTGTCTGCAGTCAAAACAGGAAGAAAGATATCAACAGAGTCAAGAGAAGTTCCTTTGATTTGAAAGGCAAAGCACTACCCCAGATGTCTGGGGCTTCTCTCCCTGAGACCAGAAAGAACCCCATGCTAGCTGTGTGGGAGTCTGTAGGTGAAAGGAAAGGCATGTGCTCACCCAGCCCCCAGGATCTACCTCCACCTGCCACTTGGGCCCTTTAATGCAGCCCTTCTAGAATCCCATGAGCACATGCTTTCTGGGGAGCTGGCAGCCACCTCCCAAGGCAGGGTTGAGGAGCACGTGCAGAAAGGCCTTCCCAGAGCTGGTCTTTGTGGATTCATTCAGTGTGTTAGGACTCGGGGTCCTGTCCATTCTCCAGAGCCACAGCTCAGAACTGTCATTCACGAAAGTGAGTCAGCATTAGAAACTCACCAGACTGCTGTGGTCAGGAGTCGGGAAACAACAGACCCCAAAGATGGCTGGCCGCCAGGATGGAAGACAGCACTGACATACTCCAGCTGCTTCACCCAACCCTGTGGCACATCCTGTGAAGGGACGCTGTCCCTAACCCTAACCTCCTGGACCTTACAGGGGCTCACGTGACCCCACTACAGAAATAAAGAGCGATTAGAAGCCCGCAGCACACACGTGGGTGGGGAAACATGCTGAGGCTGCCACCAGCCAGCCCTTGGTCACAGCAAGATGATGTGGAAGGAGACAGGATCTGGCTCTGACATGTGGCCCTGCCTCCCGATGGGCGCACTTGCACCATCCATCCCCTAGATCATTGGCAGTTTTGTGACTAAGGTGGGCCAAGCAAGGAGGGGCTAGCACAGCCTGCTCCGTTCCTGCTGCTTTGAGCAGGGCCAGGCTGTGACAGTGTTTCATCTGCTAGTCAAGAGCTTAACAGCACCCTGACAGACGCTCACTGACCCAGACGCCACCACATGGGCCTACTCCAGGATCAATACTCACTACTTTTTCTAACTTTTTATGTCCTCATTTTCTTATTCTCTGTCCCAGGCCAGGCGTTATTCTAGGAATTAGAAGTATGTGCCCCAGTGGGAACAGTAAGGGTCTTAAAAGCAGCATCCGAGGATAGGATCTCTAAAAGAATGTCGTGCACCACTGCACACCCATTGGGACACTGCTATCCAAAATAAATGAATGAATGAATAAATAAACAAATAAATAAATAAATAAATAAATCACATGTTGGCAAGGATGTAAAGAAACCAGAACCCTTACAAGCTGTTGCTAAGAATGTAAATTGGCACAGACACTATGGAAGATAGTCTGGAGGTTCCTCACAAAATTAAAAACGGAACTATCGTATAACCAAGCAATTCCACTTCTGGTTATATGAGTATTCCCAAAAGAATTGAAAGCATGTTCTCAAAGAGATGCTTTCATACTCAGGTTCATGGCAGCCTAATTAGCAATAGCCAAAAGTAGGATGCAACCCAAGTGCTCATCAATGGAAGAATGGATAAGCAACATGTGGCACACACACACAGTGGAATCTTCAGCCTTGAAAAGAAAGTCTAATGCGGCTTGGCGCCTGTGGCTCAGCGGGCTAAGGCTCCAGCCACGTACACCTGAGCTGGCGGGTTCAAATCCAGCCCAGGCCCGCCAAACAACAATGATGGCTGCAACCAAAAAATGACCGGGCGTTGTGGCGGGCGCCTGTGGTCCCAGCTACTTGGGAGGCGGAGGCAGGAGACTCGCTTGAGCCCAGGAATTAGAGGTTGCTGTGAACTGTGATGCCATGGCATTCTATCCAGGGTGACAGCTTGAGGCTCTGTCTCAAAAAAAAAAAAAAGAATGTCTAATGCATCCTGCAACACGAATAAACCTTGAGGACAGTATGCTATGTGAAATAAACCAGTCGCAAAAAGACAAACACTGTATGATTCCACTAAGTAACAATCATGCAGCATTTGTCTTTCTGTGACTGGCTTATTTCACTTTGCATAATGCCCTCTGGGTTCACTCATGTCACAAATGTCAAAATTTTCTTCTTTTGTAAGACTGAATAATATTCTATTGTATGCACTTATTATCAAATCTATCCATTCATCCATTGATAGACATTCAGCATGCTTCCATGTCTTTGCTATTGTCAGTAGTGCTATAGTGAACATATGGATAGAGATACCACTTTGAGATTCTAATTTTATTTCCTTTGGGATTGTTGGGTCATATGATAATTCTGCTTTTAATTTCTGGAGGAAACTCCATACTGTTTTTCCTAGTGACTGCAATGTACATTCCCACCAACAGTATATAAGAGTTCCCTTTTCTCCACATCTTCACCAACACCTGTTGCCTTTCATGTCTTTGATAATAGCTATTCTATCAGGCACAAGGTGATAGCCCATTGTGGTTTTGATTTGCATTTGCCTGAGGATTAATGATGCTGAGCAACTACTCATATCCCTGTTGGCCATTTATATATCTTCTTTGGAGAAATATATATTCTGTTCCTTTGCCCATTTTTCAATTAGTTTGGTTTTTTGCTATTGAGTTGTAAAGAGTTTCTTGTGTATTTTAGGTATTAACCTTTTATCACATATATGACTTGCATCTAATTGTTTCTCATTCCATAGGATGCTTTTTATTTTTGTGATTTTTTCCCTTTCTGTCCAAAATTTTGTAATTAATATAATCCCACATGTCTATTTTTTTTTTTTGAGACAGAGCCTCAAGCTGTCACCCTGGGTAGAGTGCCGTGGCATCACAGCTCACAGCAACCTCCAATTCCTGGGCTCAAGCGAGTCTCTTGCCTCCACCTCCCAAGTAGCTGGGACTACAGGTGCCTGCCACAACACCTGGC
>CAUYON010193533.1:0-11045 GCA_963573935.1 Arctocebus calabarensis | reverse complement strand
TCTTGGGCTTAAGTGATTCTCTTGCCTCAGCCTCCCTAGTAGCTGGGACTACAGGCGCCCGCCACAGCGCCCGGCTATTTTTTTTGTTTTGCAGTTCGGCCAAGGCCGGGCTTGAACCCGCCACCTTCGGTATATGGGGCCGGCGCCCTGCTCGCTGAGCCACAGGAGCCGCCCTGGAACATATTCTTCTTAGTAAAATATCTCAAGAATAGAAGAAAAAGTATCCAATGTACTCAGCCCTACTATGAAGCTAATTATAATCCAAGAAGAAGGGGAAAGAGGAGAGGGAGGGGAAGAGGAGGGAGGAGGATGGGTGAAGGGAGAATAAGTGGTAGGATAACACCTACTGTGCATCTTATAAGGGTACATGTGAAATTTACTAGGTGTAGAATATAAATGTCTTAACACAGTAACTAAGAAAATGCCATGAAGGCTATGTTAACCAGTTTGATGAAAAAAATTTCAAATTGTATATAAAACCAGCACATTGCACCCTATGATTGCATTAATATACACAGCTATGATTTAATGTAAAAAAAGGAAAGAAAGAAAAGAAAAAAAAAAAAGAAAAATAAATTGTGGTATATGTATACCATGGAATATTATGCAGCCTTAAAGAAAGATGGAGACTTTACCTTTTTCATGTTTTGGATGGAGCAGGAACATATTATTCTTAGCAAAGTATCTCAAGAATGGAAGAAAAAGTATCCAATGTACTTAGCCCTACTATGAAACCAATTTATACCTTTCATATTAAAGCTATAACCCAATTATAGCCCAAGAATAGGGGGAAAACGGGGGGGGGGGGGAGAATAATCACTGGGCCCAGACCTATGGTGCATCTTACAAGGGTACATGTGAAATTTACTAAATGTAGAACACAGTAACTAAGAAAATGCTGTGAAGACTATGTTAACCAGTTTGATAAAAATATTTCAAATTGTGTATAAAATCAGCACATTGTACCCCATGATTGCAGTAATGTACACAGCTATGATTTAATAAAAATAAAAAAATTTAAAAAAAATACTGAAAACTTCTGTTCTTCAAAAAACACAGTTAATAAAAAGACAAGCTATGGATTGAAAGAAAATATTTGCAAAGCATATATATTATAGAAGACTTATACCCAGAATATGTAAAGAATTCTCAAAATTTAATACAAGAAAATAAATTTGAATGGTGTATTTCACTATTTAAATTGAAGAGGTATGGCTTGGTGCCCATGGCTTAATGAGCTAAGGTGCCAGCCACTACACCTGAGCTGGTGGGTTCGAATCCAGCCTGCGTCCGCCCAACAACAATGATGGCTGCAACCAAAAAATGGCTGGGCATTGCGGTGGGCGCCTGTAGTCCCAGATACTTGGGAGGCAGAGGCAGGAGCCTCATTTGAGCCTAGGAATTGGAGGTTGCTGTGAGCTGTGGTGCCACAGCACTCTATCCAGGGTGACAGCTTGAGGCTTTGTCTCCAAAAAATAAAAAAATAAAAAATAAATTGAAGAGGTACTTCACCAAGGAAGAAATGAGGATGACAAATAAGCACATGAAGATAGTACATATCATTACTCTTTAGAGCAGCAGTTTTCAACCTGTGGGTTGCGATCCCTTCGGGGGTCAAATGACCCTTTCCCAGAGATCACCTAAATACATCCTGCATATCAGATATTTACATTACAATTCATAACAGTAGCAAAATTACAATGAAAATAATTTTATGGTTGGGGGTCACCACAACATGAGTAACTGTATTAAAAGGTTGTTGCATTAGGAATGTTGAGAACTACTGCTTTAGAGAAATGGAATTCAAACTACAATGAGATACTACTATATACCTTTCACAAGGGTTAAAAAATTTAAAAGACCGTATCAAGTACTGACAATGATGTGGAGGAACTGGAATACTCACACAACGCTGGTAGGAGTATAAAATTAGACCACCAATTTGGAAAGCTGGTAGTATCTCAAAAAGTTACATATATGTCTACCATACTGTACATACATCATATCTGCCCCTGGGTATTTACCCACGACAAACAAAAGCATCTGTCCATACAAAGATCTGTACGTGAATATCCACAGGAGCCTTATTTGTAATGCCTCAAAACTGGAAACAACTCAAATATCCATCAACAAGAGAATAATCAAAACCTGTGGTATATGCCTAAAATGGAGTACAACTCAGCATATTGATCCATGGTGAATCTCAAAATAATTATGCTAAATGTAATTAGTCAGACAAGCATCTGTATGATTCCGTTTACATAAAATTCTAAATAATGAAAACTGGAGCATGATGACAACACTTTGATTAGTGGCTGCCTGGGGATGGAGAGGAGTTGGAAGGAACAAGAGACAGAGATCACCAAGAAGCATGAAGAAAGGAGAATGTGAAAAAGTTGGTCATCTTACCTGTGGTGATGGTTTCAAAGGTATATACATAGGTCATGAAATACAGTTCACTGTATTTCAATTATACCACAATAAAGCTGTTTAAAAAAAAAACTAAGTGTGGATGGCGCCTGTGGCTCAGCGAGTAGGGCGCCGACCCCATATAGCAAGGGCTGCGGGTTCAAACCCAGCCCTGGCCGAACTGCATCAAAAATTAGCCAAGCACTGTGGCGGGCGCCTGTAGTCCCAGCTACTCGGGAGGCTGAGGCAAGAGAATCACTTAAGCCCAAGAGCTGGAGGTTGCTGTGAGCTGTGACTCCACAGTACTCTACCGAGGGTGATAGAGTGAGACTCTGTCTCCACAAAAACAAAAACAAAAACAAAAAAAACCCTAAGTGCTGGGCAGCGCCTGTGGCTTAGTCAGCAGGGCACCGGCCCTATATGCCGAGGGTGGCACGTTCAAACCCAGCCCCAGCCGAACTGCAACAAAAAAATAGCCGGGTGCCTGTGGTCTCAGCTGCTCAGGAGGCTTAGGCAAGGGACTCGCCTAAGCCCAGGAGTTGGAAGTTGCTGTGAGCTGTGTGATGCCACAGCACTCTACCAAGGGTGATAAAGTGAGAGTCTGTCTCTACAAAAAAAAAAAAAAAATTAAGTGCTTTGTAGGTGCTTTGAAAACTGCCAAATGAAAGGGAAATGATACTAGAAATCTGAGGGAGTTCCAAAATGAAAAATATTGGTAGCTAAGTATTAGAATGGTGACTTAAGCGCAGCATTATTTGTAAGATTAACTAATAATAATAATTTTTATTATGTAAAATGTTCATATATGGTAGAAGTGTATTTATAATGAAGCCTCCTGGTGTGATTTGCTGAACTTCAGTAATTATTCACCTACTGCTAATCTTTTTCTTTTTTTTTTTTTGGTAGCGACAGAGTCTCACTTTATCGCCCTCAGTAGAGTGCCGTGATATCACACAGCGCACAGCAACCTCCAACTTCTGGGCTTAGGCGATTCTTTTGCCTCAAACTCCTGAGCAGCAGGGACTACAGGCACCTGCCACAACGCCTGACTATTTTCCCGTTGCAATTTGCAATTCAAAATGGGACTAGGTTTTCACCCCCCACCCTTGGTATAGCCACCCTTGGTATATGCGGCTGGCGCCCTACCCACCGAGCCCCAGGTGCAGCCCCACCTACTGTTAATCTTGTTTCATCTGTTCCTCCACCCACATTGCTCCACCAGTGTTATTCTGAAGCAAATTTTGGATAATTTCCTTTAAATATTATAATATACATTTCTATTTTTTATTATTTTTTAATTTTATTCATTTATTTATTTTGAGACAGAGTATCAAGCTGTTGCCCTAAGTAGAGTGCCATGGCATCTCAGCTCACAGCAAACTCAAACTCTTGAGCTCAAGCGATTCTCTTGCCTCAGCCTCCCAAAGTAGCTGGGACTATAAGCGCTCAACACAACGCCCAGCCGAAGTCTTGCCCTGGCCTGATCAGGCTGGTCTCAAATCTGTGAGCTCAGCCAATCCACCCGCCTCAGCCTCCTAGAGTGCTGAGATTACAGGTAAGTGCTACTGCGTCTGGCGATCTTTCAAAATATTTTTTTTTTTTTTCTTGAGACAGAGCCTCAAGCTGTCACCCTGGATAGAGTGCTGTGACATCCACAGCTCACAGCGACCTCCAACTCCTGGGTTCAAGCGAGTCTCCTGCCTCTGCCTCCTAAGTCGCTGGGACCACAGGCGCCCGCCACAATGCCCGGCCATTTTTTGGTTGCAGCTATCATTGTTGTTTGGCGGGCCCGGGCTGGATTCGAACCCGCCAGCTTAGGTGTACGTGGCTGGTGCCTTAGGCCATTGAGCCACGAGCGCCGAGCTGCCTCAAAATATTTTTAATAGCAGTTTTACATTCACAGAAAATTGCTTTTCCCATATATCCCTTGCACATGAAACCCAGCCCTGACTCTCCAGCCTCTCCACTATCACATCATGTACCAGAGTGGTACTTTTGTTAAACCTACATCAGACTTCACCCAAAGTCCATAGTTTACCTTAGGGGTGAGTCCCAGTGTTACACATTCTACAGGTTTGGATAAATATATGATAACAGTTATCTACCATTGTAGTACCATGAAGAAGAGTTTCATTGCCCTAAAAAAATCCTCTGTGTTCCACATATTTACTCTTCTTCCCCTTCCCTAAACACTGATCAACCACTGATCTTTTAACTGCCTTTACAGTTTTGCCCTTACAGGCCATTTTTAGGGTTAAGAAAAAACAGTGTTGGCTCGCCACCTGTGGCTCAACGGGCTAAGGCGCCAGCCACATACACCTGAGCTGGCGGGTTCTAATCCAGCCCAGGCCCGCCAAACAATGACGGCTGCAACCAAAAAATAGCTGGGCATTGTGGCGGGTGCCTGTAGTCCCAGCTACTTGGGAGGTGGAGGCAAGAGACTTGCTTGAGCCCAGGAATTGGAGGTTCCTGTGAGCTGTGATGCCACGAGACTCTATCCGGGGTGACAGCTTGAGGCTCTGTCTCAAAAAAAAAAAAGAAAAAACAGTGTTGAGCCATTATAAATAATTTCATTTTGGTGACAAAAGAAATAATTACTCACTATAAAAATGTTGTAAGTTTCTGAGAGGGCAGGTCCTTTGGGAGGAAAGTGGTAAGTACTAGGAAGTAAGTTCCTATGAAGTCAAATTCCTCCACGTTCCTGCAACATACAGTTATAGGCTTCATTTTAATTCTTTCTCCCTTACTCTTATTTCACAACATGATGCAAGTACAGGTCTAGCCACCAACAGCCTGTGGAAGTTATTTCTCAAGTGGCAAAGCTGGGACTACAGGCACCTGCCACAAAGCAGGGCTATTTTTTGGTGCAGTTGTCATTGTTGTTTAGCCAGCCCAGGCTGTGTTCAAACCCGCCAGCCTTGCTGGTGCCATAACCACTGTGCTACAGGCACGGAGCCTCCACACTCTCAACAGCAACGGATATCAATGTTTGACCACTGACAGGTGAAAAATGAAGTTTTAATTTTTGTTTCTGATTATTAGTAAGGCTGATTAACTTGGCTCTTCATATACTTACTTACATTTATATTTCCTCTTCTATTCCTGAGTTGTTCATGTTGCTTTTGATTTCATGAAAATTCTGTGTTATATAGGGAATATCTGTCATTACGCATCACAAGCTTTTGCCCAAGTTTGTTTACTTGACTTTGCTCAGGCCAGTTTTTGCCACACTTAAGTTTAGAAGAAAAAATATCAATACTATAGGACTTTATGGATATTGTTTAGATTTTTACAATTAGAAATGTGGGTTTCAAAGCTTGCACTATAGCATAGAGCTGGAAGGGAAGAGAAGCTTTACAAAAGAACTGGCAAGTTAAGAGGAAAACCTGAAAACATTTATTAATCATAAGCCATATGTGTTTCAACAATGTGCAGAATTCCATCCAGCATCTGCCCGACCTTTGTGATTCCCTGTAGTCAAAGGTTTAACTGTTACTCTAATGCCAAGGAAGGCCATCATTTCCCTGAACAGTTGACATACCTGGTTAAAGATAAAATAATATTTAACTTTTATGGGGCTGTTGTGTTCGACTTGAACCTTGTGTTTCTTAACAAATCATTAAGATTTCAGACTTTATTCTCATGAAAAAGTTATGTTCCTCTGAAGGTCATCAAGATTTTAATTTCTTTTTCCCTTACTTTACTTTGATGTAACTGGGAAAACAAATTCATTACTATAAACAGTACAATAACACTGTCAAGGCAGACTGGCCCTGTGGATCTAATTTAGTTTAATGCAGAGCTCCTCTTTCCCTTATTTTTTTCTCATCAAGGTTCTTTAAGGAGATTGCAGGTTTGTTTTCTGTTTAATTTTATATATTTCTTACACAAAGAAACTAGACAAAAAGCTAGTTCCACCATCCTATGTTTTGCCCCCAACTTAATAAAATTTTTTACATTTAATATTTTGAATTCTAAAAAAAATACCACAGATGATCTTCATTTATAAAGACCAGACACACTTTAACGTAAATTCAGCCCTGAACGTAGATTTACGTAAGTGTTCTTCAGCAATTACTTTTATATAGAGAATCATTATTGGTCTTTACATGATTATTACTTCAAGGCCTCTTTTTTAGGTAACCAATGGCCGATTAGATTTATATGCTAAATACTCAGTATTTCTATTCCTATTAGTTTATTCTGATCTACACTTTCTAGAGTTTAAAGAAATAAATTGTCAATAGCCTTTTTGATCTAGAATATGATTTTTCTCTAATGTCACCTTCCCTTTCTTTTCTCCCTTCTTTTCTTTTTTTAATGGGGTCTTGCTAAGATGCCCAAGTTGGTCTTTAACTCCTGGACTCAAGCAATCCTACCACCTTAGCCTTCTGAGTAGCTGGGACTACAGCTATGTGCCATTAAGCCCGGATTTTCCTTTTTTTGTTATTTATTCAAATACAGCTATTCTCAAGTGGTAGTCCCACACCAGAAGCACTGGGAAGACCTGGGAAGTGGTCAGCAATGGAAATTTCCTTGCTCCACCCCAAACCTACAAGACCAGGAACTCTCGGGATGGAGCCAAGAATTTAACAATTCTTCCAAGGGATTCCAAGGCACACTAAAGCTTGAAAACCACTGCTCTAATAAAATATATGTTAAAAAAAAAAAAAAGAAAAGAAAACCACTGCTCTAATATATATTCTATAAGATTTACTTAATATAAACTGGCTGTAGGCTTACTTAAAAAAAATCCACTTTTTTGTATCTTAGAAAAAGAATTCAGTTAATCCATATAAAAGATGGACTGGTATAAGTCTACACCAAATCAAAAACACAAATTTTCACTATTCTGACATTTATAGTTTCAACTTGCTTTGGTTTTAGTATATTCTTATAGTGTTAATAGAAATGAAATGGAGGCTGACCTCTGGGAAAGTAGTATGAGGCCAAAGAAAAAGAGCTCTACCTGTCAATTTTTCTAATGGAAAAATAAAACCTACAAATTATTTTAATAAGTACAGTAAAAGAATTAACATAGATAATAGATACAATAGAAAAACATCCAATGTTCTTGTTAGAGCTACTTTAACATTCTATCTATATGATACAGTTAAAAAACAAAGAACTTCAGTTACTTTGCAACTTGTAAACTTTGTCCTTTTTTAGAAATAGCTGAATCGGCTCGGCATCTGGCTCAACGGGCTAAGGCGCCAGCCACATACACCTGAGCTGGCGGGTTCGAATCCAGCCCGGGCTCACCAAACAACAAAGATGGTTGCAACCAAAAAAGGCCAGGCGTTGTGGCGGGTGCCTGTAGTCCCAGCTACTTGGGAGGCAGAGGCAGGAGACTCGCTTGAGCCCAGCCCAGGAATTGGAGGTTGCTGTGAGCTGTGATGCCACAGCACTCTACCCAGGGTGACAGCTTGAGGCTCTGTCTCAAAAAAAAAAAAAAAAAAAAAAAAATGAAATAGCTGAATCAATAGTCTACCTTCTAGTGTCTACTCCCTATAGGCCAATCAAGCAAAAATAACTGTGAGATCTATACTAGCTTCTAGTTGGAGGGTAAATGAATGGAAACCAATAAAATCTTGAACTGAATGGCATCTCTAAGTAGCAGGATACATGTTCCTGAGGAAAAATACAAAATGGATTCTCCATCTGACTCCTGTGACATGTCAAGCTCTCATTTGGAAGTTGTTCTACATAAAAATTGTAGTTCTGCTCCACATGGTGAGAACAGTGCAGACAAAATGTGGCACCAAAAGCAGTGGTGACGATGGCTAAGAAAGTGCCCAAGGAATACAGGACCCAGAGACATTCTCACATGGAAGCAGATGTCCTTACAAAAGTGATGTGATTCACTTCAGGCTTTTATTTGCAGATATAACATGAGGGGGAAAAAAAACCCTCCCTTTTTCTTTTGCTGGGAGATTTGTATTGAACTGGTTTAGAGATACCGAGTAACAAAAAAACTCTAAAGGTAGCTCAATAACATCAACTAAGTTCTGCCTTCAGGGAATTTACAACCTAGATGGAGTCAATGAGCAAAAATTAAGATGTTTTATACAGATTAGTTTTCCAGATAATCAAACTGGAATAAGTTCAAAAACTTTAATAACTTTTTATGAAAATTTTCCATTAAGTATTATAAACATTTCAGTTTTTCCTTTTTTTATTTTTTAGACAGAGTCTCATTTTGTTGCCCTTTTTAGAGTGTGTGGCATCACAGTTCACAGCTACCTCCAACTCCTAGGCTTAGGCGATTCTCTTGCCTCAGCCTCCTGAGTAGCTGGGACTATGGGCACCCTCCACAACACCCACCTATTTTTTAAAGCCAGGGTCTAGTTCTGGCTCAGGCTGGTTTCAAACCTGTGAGCTCAGGCAATCCACCTGCCTCAGTCTCCCAGAGTGCTAGGATTACAGGCATGAGCCACTGCGCCCAGCCCATTTCAATCTTTTAAAATGGAGACATACTGAAGCTTTTACTGATGACAAGGACACAACATAAACTTTAATTACCATTGAAGTTCCTCTCAAAGGCCCCATGCTATCAGCCATTTTCTAGGTACCATGTTCCTCTTTGGAGACCTTTCCTCCCATTAAAAAAAAACTCACTTTTCCAAAATAGTTTCTGTTATTAGAAAGTTATAAGACACTACAAAATTATAAGATAACTATGTCATAAAAAAATTTGCAAAATTAAAGGGGAAAACTCCAAGATCACTCATATTTTTCTGGTATAGCTGTAAGACAATGATGGACAGCTGAACACTGGCTAACTACACAGCAGTTGGTAGTACAGTAGTTCATCACAGCCTTCATAAGATATGGAAAGCTTTTTCGATATTCAGTGCTGCCAATCTGCTTCCGCCCCCCCCCCCACAGAGTCACCCTGTGTAGAGTGCTCTCACATCATAGCTCACAGCAACCTCAAACTGTTGGGCTCAAGTGGTCCTCATCCTCCCAAATAGCTGGAACTATAGGCACCTGCTACCTTACCCAACTACTTTTTCTATTTTTAGTAGAGACAGAATCTTACTCTTGCTCATGCTGGTCTTGAACTTCTGAGCTTGAGTAATCCCCCTCAGACTCCCACAGTGCTAGGCATGAGCCACCACACCTAGCTTGCGCTGTGTATTTTTCTGAAACTATTTTTAATCGAGAAAACACAAGTAATTTAATTTTCAAAAGGAGAGAATAATTCACTTACTTAAAATATTTGAACTATGTACTATAAACAAACTGGAGATAATGACTAGGAGAAAATATGTGAAAAGCATATAGTCAATCACTGCACAAACATGCTATATTTGTATAAAATCAGTAAGAAAAAGACAACAAATAGAAAAATGGGCAAAGAACACAAACAGGCAATTCATAAAAAAATACAAATGGCCAAAAAGCATAAGAAAAAAGTTCCTTCTTATTACCAATTAGGGAAATACAATTAAAATAATAGGAGACGAGGGGTAGGAGTCAGGGAAAAAAAAAATAATAGGAGACACCATTTTAAGCCCATTAGACTGACATGCATTAAGTTAGATAACACCAAGAACTGTCAAGGATGTTAATGAATAGATACTGCAGGCTCAGCACCCGTAGCACAGTGGTTACAGCGCCAGCCACATACACTGAGGCTGGCAGTTCGAACCTGGCCTGGGCCAGCTACACAATGACAACTGCAACAAAAAACAGCTGGGCATTGTGGCAGGCACCTGTAGTCCCAACTAGGAGGCTGAGGCAAGAAAATCGCTTAAGCCCAGGAGTCTAAGGTTGCTGTAAGCTGTGACAACACTGCACTCTACTGAGAGAGACATAGTGAGACTCCATCTCAAAAAAGAAAAAAAAAGGCTCGGTGCCTGTGGTTCAACGGGCTAAGGCGCCAGCCATGTACACCTGAGCTGGTGGGTTCGAATCCAGCCCAGACCTCCCAAACAACAATGACGGCTGCAACCAAAAAATGGCCGGGTGTTGTGGCGGGTGCCTGTGATCCCAGCTACTTGGGAGGCAGAGGCAGGAGACTCGCTTGAGCCTAGGAATTGGAGGTTGCTGTGAGCTGTGATGCCACAGCACTCTATCCAGGGTGACAGCTTGAGGCTTTGTCTCAAAAAAAAAAAAGAATAGACGCTGCAACACAGTCCTGATGTATACCCACTTTGGCAAGCATTCTGGCAAACTCTGTATGTTTAAGATCCACACAGCCAATCACAACAACTGTCTTTAAGAAACTCATATAAATGCATGAACAATGATGAATCAGAATGTCACTGCAGCACTGTGCTTATTTTGAAAAACTGAAAATTACCAAGTATTTGTGAACAGAATATATAATTGTTATATATTCATAAAAGAAAAAAATGAATGTATTAGAGCTACATGCATCGATACATAAATTCACAAAATATGGAAATGTCTCTTTTGTAATACATACCTACACATATAAATTGAAAAATACGAGAACTTATTTCTACAACTTAGATATGCACACACTTTTTTTTTTTTTTTTTTGAGACAGAGCCTCAAGCTGTCACCCTGGGTAGAGTGCTGTGGCATCACAGCTCACAGCAACCTCCAATTCCTGGGCTCAAGCCAGTCTCTTGCCTCTGCCTCCCAAGTAGCTGGGACTACAGGCG
>CAUYON010193532.1:0-11668 GCA_963573935.1 Arctocebus calabarensis | reverse complement strand
CTGAGGGTGGAGCTTGCCAGGGCAGTTCTCCCACAATGGCTCCACACAGCCCACCACCAAACACTGGCAGCTCCGTTTGGCTTGGTGGCCCAGTCTGGGGCCCCAGGCAACACTCAAAAAACCCCACACTCCTGCCCAGGTCCTCCCAAGGCAGTTCAACCAAGTGCCAAGTCCAAAAGAAACCCAAACGGCTTACAGGCAAGGCCCTTCCAGCCTGCAGTCCCACTGCTGCCCCACCCACAGCCACCGACAGGATCAGACCGAATGAACAGACGCAACTACTTGCCCAATCTCCACCATTTTAGCCTTCCTCAGGGTGTCCAGAAGCCTCACGCTATCTCCCTGTGTCCCCAAGGGGAAGTTTCTGGGCAGATCCCGCCTGGCAGAGATGCCTGAAGTCCTCTCTCCCCAGTCTCACTGTGCCCAGCCGCAAGGAAGCTGTTACTCGTCCACCATCTTGCTCTGCCCCCCAAAATTCAAAAAATCTTTAATGAATATTACAAGAAACTGTACTCTCAGAAATATGAAAATCTGAAGGAAATTGACCAACACTTGGAAGCATGCCACCTTCCAAGACTTAGTCAGAAGGAAATTGAAATTTTGAGCACGCCTGTATCAAGTTCTGAAATAGCATCAACTGTACAAAATCTCCCTACAAAGAGAAACTGAGGACTAGATGGCTTCACATCAGAATTCTACCAAACCTTTAAAGAAGAACTATTACCTATATTATTACAGTCGTTTCCAACATATAGAAATAGATGGAATACTACCCAACACATTCTATTAAATGAAAATCACCTTGATCCTTAAACCAGGAAAAGCGCCAACAAGAAATGAAAATTATAGAACAATATCACTAATGAATATTGATGCAAAAATATTCAATAAGATCCTAGCAAACAGAATCCAGCAACACATCAAACAAATTATACACCACGACTAAGTGGGCTTTATCCCAGGATCTCAAGTCTGGTTCAATATACATAAATCTATAAATGTAATTCTGCACATAAACAAATTAAAAATTAAATACCATATGATTCTCTCAATTGATGCAGAAAAAGCTTTTGATAATATCCAACATCCCTTCATGATCAGAACACTTAAGAAAATTGGTATTGAAGGGACACATCTTAAACTGATAGAAGCCATCTACCACAAACCCACAGCCAATATCGTATTGAATGGACTAAAATTGAAACCATTCCTACTTAGATCAGGAGCCAGGCAATGTTGCTCATTGTGTCCATTGCTTTTTAACATTGTAATGGAAGTTTTAGCCATTGCAGTTAGGGAAGAAAAGGTGATCAAGTTTATCCACATAGGGTCCGAAGAGATCAAACTTTCACTCTTCACAGAAGATATGATTGTATATGTGGAAAACATCAGGGATTCTCTTTTAAAACTTTTAGAAGTGATCACGGAATACAGCACTGTCTCAGGCTACAAAATCAACACTGATAAATCTGTACCCTTTATATACACCAACAGCCACCAAGCCAAAAAAACAGTCAAAGACTCTATTCCTTTCATAGTAGTGCCAAAGAAGATGAAATATTTGGGAGTCTACCTAACAAAGGACATGAAAAATCTCTATAAAGAGAACCATGAAACTCTAAGAAAAGAAATCATTGAATATGTCAACAAATGGAAAAATATACCATGCTCATGGTTTGCAAGAATCAACAATGTTAAAATGTCCATACTACTCAAAGCAATATACAATTTTAATGCAATTCCTATTAAAGCTCCATTGTCGTATTTTAGAGATCTTGAAAAAATAATACTTCATGTTATATGGAATCAGAAAAAAACCTCGAATAGCTAAGACATTACTTAGAAATAAAAACAAAGCTACCAGATCTAAGACTGTACTATAAATCGAAAGTGATCAAAACAGCATGGTACTGGCACAAAAACAGAGAGGTAGATGTTTGTAACAGAATAGAGAATCAAGATATGAACCCAACTACTTATCGGTATTTGATCTTTGACAAGCCAATAAAAGCATTCAGTGGGGGAAAGACTCCCTATTTAACAAATGGTGCTGCAAGAACTGGCTGGAGACCTGTCGAACACTGAAATTGAACCTACACTTTTCACCACTAATGAAGATATTTCACACTGCATTAAAGATTTAAACTTAAGACATGAAACTATAAAAATACTAGAAGAAATTGCAGGGAAAACTCTTGAACTCTGTATAGCATGGAATATTATGCAGCCTTAAAGAAAGACGGACTTTACGTCTTTCATGTTTACATGGATGGAGCTGGAACACATTCTTCTTAGCAAAGTATCTCAAGAATGGAAGAAAAAGTATCCAATGTATTCAGCCCTACTATGAAGCTAATTATAGCTTTCATGTGAAGGCTATATCCCAATTATAGTACAAAAATAGGGGGAAAAGGGGCAAGGGAGGGGAGGGGAGAGGGAGGGTGTGTGGTGAGAGTATAAATTGTGAGATCACAATTATGGTGCATCTTAGAAGGGTACAGGTGTAATGTACTAAATGCAGAATATAAATGTTTTCACACAATAAGGGAGAAAATCCCATGAAGGTTATGTTGAACAGTTGGACAAAAATATTTTAGGTTGTATATGAAGCAAACACACTGTACCCCATGATTGCACTAATGTACACAGCTATGATTTAATGAAAAATAAAAATTTTAAAAAATAACAAAAAATAGAAAAATAAAAATATTCAGTGGGGGAAAAGACTCCTTATTTAACAAATTGTGTGGGGAGAACTGGCTGGCAACCTGTAGAATACTGAAATTGAACCCACACCTTTCACCCCTAATGAAGATAGACTCACACTGGATTAAAGATTTAAACTTAAAACATGAAACCATAAAAATACTAGAAGAAAGTGCAGGGAAAACTCTTGAAACAATTGGCTTGGGTGAATACTTTATGGGAGGACCCCCAGGCAATTAAAGCAGTATCAAAAATACACTACGGGGACCTGATCAAACTAAAAAGCTTCTGCACAGCCAAGAACACAGTAAATATAGCAAGCAGAAAGCCCTCAGAATGGGAGAAAATATTTGCAGGTTATGCCTCTCACAAAGGTTTAATAACCAGAACCCACAGAGAACTCATATGTATTAGCAAGAAAAGAACAAGTGATCCCATCTCAGGATGGCCAAAGGATTTGAAGAGAAACTTCTCTAAAGAAGACAGGTGAATGACCTTCAGACACATGAAAAAATGCTCACTATCCTTAATTATCAGAGAAATGCAAATCAAAACTACCTTGAGATATCATCTAACTCCAGTAAGATTAGCCCACATAACAAAATCCCAAAACCAGAGATGTTGGCATGAATGTGAAGAAAAGGGAACACTTCTTGCTAGTGGGAATGCAAACTAATACGTTCCTTTTGGAAAGATGTTTGGAGAATACTCAGAGATCTAAAAATAGACCTACCATTTGATCCTATTATTCCTTTACTGGGTATATATCCAGAAGACCAAAAATCACATTATAACAAAGATATCTATACCAGAATATTTATTGCAGCCCAATTCATAATTGCTAAGTTATGGAAGAAGCCCAAGTGCCCATAGATCCATGAATGGATTAATAAATTGTGGTGCTTATATACCATGGAATATTATGTAGCCTTAAAGGAAATATGGAGACTTTACCTCTTTAATGTTTACATGGATGAAGCTGAAACACATTCTTCTTAACAAAGTATATCAAGAATGGAGGAAAATGTATCCAATGTTTTCAGCCCTACTATGAAGCTAATTTATAGCTTTCACAGGCAGGCTATAATCCAATTATAGCACAAGACTATGGGGAAAGGGGGAAAGGGAGGGGAGGGCTAGGGGGAGGGTGTGTAGAGAGAGGGCAAATTGTGGGATCACACTTATGGTGTTTCTTAGAAGGGTACAGGTGAAACCTTCTAAATGCAGAATATAAATGTTTTCATACAATAAATGAGAAAATCTCATGAAGGTTATGTTGAACAGTTGGATGAAAATATTTCAGATTGTATATGAACCCAGCACATTGTACCCCATGTTTGCACTAATGTAAAGTGCTATGATTTAATTAAAAAAGGAAGAAAAACCAATAAAAAAAAAACAAACAAAAAAACCATCCCAAGAGGTGCAAGCCCCAGTGCCATTGTTCCCACTGCTGCGGCTGCCACTCCGTGCCTCAGGGGACCACCTCTCCAGTTTTGCCTCCTCTCGGCTCACCCTGCTCTCCCCACTCCCGAGCTGGAAAATCAGCACAGATCAGCAACAGTCCTCGCCCCATCCTCAACCCTTGAGAAAATGTCTAAGAACCTGGACTCCAAGGGGGACAGTCTTCCAGACCTGGGGTGAGAGTGGAGGGAGTGCTGGGAGTTCAAACTTGCAGGTAGAGAATATACACAGTTTTATGCCTGGCAGGAGAGTGCCATGGCACCCTAGTATGGGAAAGAGGTCTGGTTTTTAGAGGGTCTCTCCCGTGGGTAGAGTGGGAAGACATCTGAACTCCGCTTTCTTGTTTGTATGGAGGTATGGAGTATACTGCAAGCCATTCTCATGGGGGAGGGGACTCCCATCCCCTTGGTGATGTGTTCTGTACCTTTTTTGTGTGTTCTTGGGGTCGCAGGTCATCCCAGCAGGGTTGATGTGCATTCTTTGACCTCTTTTGGCTCTGATCCAAACCACTGGCTTTCTTGCTAAATTTCTGTCTAACTCTCCTTCTGGACGGGAGCCTCCGTGGAAAGCTGGCTACAGACTGCCATCTTGGCTCCTCCCTACTTTTTTATTCAATCAGTCAATCTGTACTTTTTTTTTTTTTTTTGAAACAGAGCCTCAAGCTGTTACCCTGGATAGAGTGCCATGGCATCACAGCTCACAGCAACCTCCAATTCCTGGGCTCAAGTGAGTCTCTTGCTTCCACCTCCCAAGTAGCTGGGACTACAGGTGCCCGCCACAATGCCAGGCCATTTTTTTTTTTTTGGTTGCAGTCATCATTGTTGTTTGATGGGCCTGGGCTGGATTTGAACCCGCCAGCTCAGGTGTACATGGCTGGCGCCTTAGCTGGTTGACCCACAGGTGCTGAGCCCAGTCTGTACTTTTTAATCCAGTTAGCCAGTCTGTGTCTCCTCAGTGGAGAATTCAAGTCATTCACATTTCTTGAGAGAACTGATAAGTATCATTGAGTTCTGTTTGTCTTATTGTGTAGAGGTCTCTTGCCCTATTTGATCACTTGGTTCATTGTGGCAGCTATGTGCTGTCCATTAGTTGTCTTTGTTGGTGGTCCATTGTTTTGATCTGCATATAGTACCAGTCTGTGTACTGGAAGGCTGGTCTAATAATTGCAAATTTCATCAATATTTTCTTCTCAGTAAAAGATCTGTTTTCTCTATTGAATATGAAACTTAGTTTAGCAGGATACAGAACCCTTTTCTTGAGAAGATTGAAAGTGGGGGCATTCTCTTTTCTGGCTTGGAAAGTTTCTGATGAGATGTCAGCTGTCACCCTGATGAGTTTGCCCTTGTAGGTTCACAGCTGCTGCCACATGGCTGCTTGCAGAATTTTCTCTTTGGTCAGGTTAATTACAATGTGTCTAGCCAATGTCTTTTAAATTGAGTTAATCCAAGGTTAAATACTTGTCTAGAAGGAGTATCAATTCCATGCCACTGGGATTCCCTCCTTCTCTTCCTCCTCCTTCTTCTTCTGGAATACATATAATTCATATGTTTGTATGCTTTTTGTGGTTCCATAGCTCTCTAAGGGATTTCTCTCCTTTTACTCTCTTGTTTTCTGTTTCTTTAAAGTTGATTGAATTAGCTTGAGAGCCTTGTCTTAAATGTATGAGGTTTTTCTTATCCATGGCTTAATCTGTTCCTGAAGCTTTCTGCTAAGTTTTTAACCTTGCAAATGACTCCTTCATTTCTTTAATCTCTGTTATACCCTGTCAATTTTTTTTTTTTTAGAACCTTAGATACTTTGTCCTGTCTTTTCTTAATTTCTTGGGTCAATTTCTGGATTTGCTTTGGCTAGTTTTCCATATTTACATCAATTCCCTTCATCATTTTTGCCAGTCATAATTTGAGTTTTATTTCTGTAATTTCCATGATTTCTTTGTAGTTGGGATCTTGTGTGGTAGCTACATTGCAATCCATGTGGGGAGTTAATCTGTTCTGATTCTTCATGTTGCCAGTGGTTCTTTTGGTTAGTTCTTCCTCACATATTATTTCTTATTATTTATTTGTTTCCCCTCATTACTTTTTTCTCTTTATCTTTCCCTGTGATCTGGACCCCCATGGATAGTTTCACTCTCTGTTGATGACTCCTGCTCTTGTTAGTACCTTGAATCTTCCTTCATCTAGATATTCTTTGTCCTCATTTCCAAGACACAAGTATTGTACCTCAACAACTTTCCTATTGAAGATGTTAATCTACACACTAGACAACCCAGGGACTTCATCTTCCATCCATCACATATTAGGTACTGCTCCTCTTCCTACATGACTTTTATATCTTTGAGGACATGTATGAAAACTAAATTCTAAACCTCCTGAAATCCTCTTCCCACTCTCCACTTATTTAAGCAGAAACACCTACCCATTCCTCAGGGTCCTCCTCATTAATTTCAAGCTTCATGTTAATAATTCTCTTATTTAAGTTCTTCTGTGCCCCTATCAGCAGAACAGACACAGAGCTAGTTATCATAGTCCACGTAAGAATTTTTCTGTTCTTAGAAGCCAGCCTAGAATCTGCCACATTCAGGCCAAGGACCTTCCCAACATATAGGTTTAGCCCATACGAATTGGGGGTCTTTCTAGTTTATACAGAAAGTTATTTCGTTAGCATTGCCTATTCCAGGGATCTTCTGTGCTATACTTCCCTCACTAGTTCTTCTTAACAAAAGAAGTTTCTCTTCTCTAGTCCCATTTCTGCATATTCAACTATTTGCCACATACATTGGCTTGAACGGTCCAGAAACATCTTTAGTTGGGTAGGAGTAAAATAAATCACTTTCATTCAAATCTTTATTCTCTTTACCTCTGTTCCTTATGCTCCCTTGCCAGTGCATGGAGCCAACATCCTTCCCAGCCCTCCTCAAACTAGTGACTTTTTCTGAGCTCTGATAACATTAGAGTCTTCTGATCATTTCAGTTAGGCCTTTCCACACATCTTTGCCCCAAACAGGGCAATCCTCGTCCATTTAAGTAGGATCCTCACTGTCTTAAAATTTAGACTACTATATTAGTGCAGTAGCTTCATTGTGACCCCAATTCACATTTATAATTTCAAGAGAGTCATAGAAAGTGATTCCTTAGAGTTACCTTTATACCAAGATTTTCTAACTGTGTGTGTATTCTAGAATTTCAATTGCTAGATTGAGACACATTCTCCTTGTGAATGGAGTTGCCAGATTTAGCAATTTACTTGTGTAAAAATAAAGGACAGCCAATGAAATTTGACTTTTAGTCTCCTATGCATATTATAATGAGATAAAAGAATAAAGGAAAAATGGAATGTAGTTATGCTAAAAAATTGTTTATCCATCTTAAGTAAATTGTAAATATCTAAATTATTATACTTACCTTTTGCTTTAATTATATTTCTACGATGATTTGGCTTCCAAGAGTCTAGAATAATTTGCTAATAATAGTCTATGCAGTTAGTCTGTTTCATTTACATTGTAAAAATTTTTTCTACACTGATAAAATCTAATTTATTTTAGTTTAGCATACATAATGCTAAATATTGTGAATATGAACTAGTATACTAGCATATACTGGAATAAAGTTAGCCACTCGGATAAGTTTTCTTCAAATGTGATTTGCAGAAGCATATAATGCCATATTTAAGGGCATAACTTGTTTTTCTAATCTTTAGGATTAACTTGCAGAACAACAATATAATATTATAATATTAATTTAATTAATTATAATATATTAATTAATTATAATATTAATTTTTTGAACAACAATATAAAAAGGTCCTACATTTAAAAAATAGTATAGAAGGAGGGGCAAGATGCTCAACTGGAGCCATCCTCCAACTGAAGCTCCCATCCAGAGGGAAGGATAATATCCAGAAAGTACCCAATTAAGCTGAAGAATGGGAGCCAAGCTGAGAGAGAAGAGAGATAACTCACTCTGCTGAGGCAAGCTGCAACTCCAAGAAAGCAAACTTCAGGTATAAAATTCATCCCAAAGGAAAAGTGTCTGTCCCCTCCCCCAAGAAAGTTATGTTTCTTTTTATTTTTTCTCTTTGTTTGCTTCTGTAGGTTTTCTACAGGTAAGCAGTGAACTGAGGACCTCTTGTCTCATCCCATGGATGAGAGTTGTAGGAAGTGGGGTCTACTTCCCCAGAGGAAAGCTGTTGTGACTGAGCACTCTCTTGCCAGGCAGAAAAATTGAACTAATGTTTTCCCTGCCATTCTGAACTTCCAGTCCACCCTTACCCCCCCTTGCCTGATGAACCAGAAGCCTAACCCCTGCAGGGATTGTGGGAGGAGGCTCATGAGCAGTGTCCCCCACCCTGCCAGACCAAGCGCCCCTCCCCTCCCAAAGCCTCGCCTCCAGCCCTGCTAGAGTGGTGAATCCTGCACCCCTGATCCCCCTTGCTAAACCCTGCAGGAGCCTTTATGCCCCGTCCCACCTGCCCAGCAAGAGTTGTGAGCTGAGCACTCTCCTTGCCAAAGTCACTGGGTGCCAGGCAATGCCAGAACTGTGTATAGCATTCCCCGTTCTGCTGCTGGGTCTATGTGCCCCATGCTCCTGGAGCTGTTCCTACAGCCAGAACTCCCTGGCTGTGGCATCTGCCCGGGAGCTGTGTAGAGTCACTTCCTTCAAAGATCCAGCAACAATAGAGTGATCCAGCTGGGGTCTAATCTTGGACAGACCCCTCCCCTACTCTGAGGACTGCCAGAGGAAACCAGAACTCACTCTATAGGGATACCAGTGCTGCAGAGCAGCAGGGGCAAAGGTGTGGTGGCTGAGGGAGAAAAGCTTTTGCTGACTTGTCACCCCCAGGATTATACTGAGTTCAAGTGTAACACTCACCAGTGGCTATTGAGTACCTGAGGCAGGCAGGCCCAAGCTCCACCAGGAGACTGGTGGCAGATGGTAGTGCCTGAGCTGTGGGGGCATTGACCTTCCTTTGACTCTGACAGGTGGAAAGCCCAAGCACATCTGCTTATTGGAAGAGCAGGACCTCAGCCCTATGGGGTCACCAGTGACTGGGCACAAAAGAGGAGCAAGGTGGAGAGAGAGACACAGTACCCTGGTACAACTCTGCTACTGGGTGGGCCTTGCTGATTCTAGAGCACCAGAGCAAGCCAAATTTGAGCAGCCAGTAGACCTCCACCAGCTAGTTGCTAGAGACCTTTCAAACTATTTCACTTAAGAATTCATACTGACTAGGTCAATTGGTTTGGAACTCCTAACCTGGGCCAACCACTCAAGGACCCTCTTGTGTGGTACTCTGGTTGTGTGGTAATGGGAAGAGTTGATTTTCCTCTTTCAGTTGTTGTCCATGGGGGGTGGGGTGTCTTAGTCACTTGTATTTCTCCACAGATAAGACGTCACCAGAGTCACTTGATCTACTAGGATTGGACAAGAACCATCTGAAAACAAGACAGAGCCACGTAAACTCACCACACCAAGCAGGTTTCCTCAGACTCAGACTGTATGGGTCCTTTGTAAAGTTATAGGGGAAAAACTTCAGTCATCAGACCCAGATCCTTGACAAGGGGCTAGTTAACCACAACTCTAGGAACTCCCAATCAAGTCTAACCTTACCTGCCCATGTAGCCAACAGTGAAAAACAATCATGAGGCAGAATCTGTGGGAAAACTGTGGCAACACAAATAATCAGAGTAGATCAACTTCCCCAAGGAACAATATGGCAGGCACAACACAAGATTCCATTTATAAACCAATGGCTGAGATGTCAGAAATTGAGTTCAGAGTTTGGCTAGCAAATAAGATCAACAAAATGAAGATAACGATGGAATTAGAATTTCAAGGAGTAATTCAAATGATATCTCAAGAATTCAACAAATTCAAAGACAAAATCACCAAAGATTTTAACACATTAAGGCAAGAACTGGTAGCCCTCAAAGATCTGAGAAATACAGTAGAATCCCTCAATAACAGGATGGAGCAAGCAGAAGAAAGGATCTCTGACATTGAAGACAAAGCTTTGAACATTCCCAAACACTCAAACAGGAAAAAAGTGGAGAACAAAAACAGATCATTCTCTCAGAGAGCTCTGGGATATTTTGAAGAGATCTAATATTTGCCTTATAGGAATACCTGAAGGTGATGAGGTTGCTGTGAAGGACACAGATGCTTTACTTCATGAAATAATCAAAGAGAATTTTCCAGACATGCCAAGAGAATCTGAATTCAGATAGCAGACAGTTTCAGAACACCAGCATGACTCAATCCAAATAAAAATTCTCATAGACACATTATTATTAGCTTTTCCATAGTTAATCTGAAGGAGAAAATCCTACAAGCCACCAGATGAAAGAAATCCATAACCTACAAGGGGAAGAACATTAATATGACTGTAGATCTCGCTGCTGAAACCCTTCAAGCTAGATGAGCATGATCATTGACCTTTAATCTCGTTAAACCCAGGATACTGTATCCAGCTAAACTGAGTTTCATCTATGATAAAGAAATTAAATACTTTAATGACAAGCACATTTTGAAGAAATTTGCTATAA
Source organism: Arctocebus calabarensis (assembly GCA_963573935.1). NCBI lineage: Eukaryota > Metazoa > Chordata > Mammalia > Primates > Lorisidae > Arctocebus > Arctocebus calabarensis. The sequence goes on along the minus strand of CAUYON010193532.1, from coordinate 957 downwards.
CTAAACAAGCTCTCCAGGATAGCCTCAGACCTATCCTCCATAATAAACCAAGCAATCCTCCACCACCAAAGCAAAATCACTCAGAAACTTTGATCAAATTCCAACTTCCATAGTGATGAAAGGATTAAAAATGTCCACTGGACTTCCAAAAAACTCAATACTCAAAATACAATCTGGCTTGTCAATACTCTCAATTAATGTGAATGGCTTAAATTGCTCTAAAGAGGCACAGGTTGGCTGACTGGATATAAAAACTCAGGCCAGATGTCTGCTGCATTCAAGAAACTCACCTTACATTAAAAGATAAAAATAGGGGAGAAGCCATGATGGCGATTTGTAGCCATCTTTCCGCAGAAGTTCCCATCCAGAAGGAGAGTTAAAGGACAGAAACTCAGCAAGAAAGCCGATGGTTTGGATCGGAGCCAAAAGAAAAGGTCGAAGAGCGCACATCAACCCTGCTAGGGCAACCTGAGACCCCGAGGACACAAACAAAAAGGTACAGAGCACATCACCAAGCAGATGGGAGTCCCCTCCACATGAGAGAGGTGCGCAGTATACTTCATACCTCCATACAAACAAGCGAGCAGAGTTCAGATGTCCTCCCACTCTACCCAATGGGAGAGACCCTCTAAAACCCAGACTTCCTTCCTCTAATACGGTGCCACAGCGCTCTCTAGCCAGGCATAAAACAGTATATACTCTAGACCTGCAAGTTGGTGTTCCTGGTGTTCCCCTTCACTCTCACCCTGAGGTCTGGAGGCCTGTCCACCACAGAGTCCAGATTCTTGGAGATTTTCTCGAGGGGTGTGGACGGGTGCAAACTTTCTGAACTGTGCTGGTTTTCCGGCTCACACTGGTGAAAGGGGAGAGAGCCGTGAGGAGACCTGGCTGGTGGGAAGGTCTCCTGAGGCACGAAACAGCAACCAGCTCTGGGAATAATAGCTGGAGAGCTGCACC
>CAUYON010193530.1:0-14412 GCA_963573935.1 Arctocebus calabarensis | reverse complement strand
TTCGAAGGGTCAGGAGAAAACTTCTAAACAAGGATCAAAAATGTTTTCATATAGTAAACGAGAAAATATCATGAATGGTATGTCAATCAGGTTGATAAAATATCTCAGATTGCATGTGAAGCCCGCACACTGTACCCCATGGTTGAACTAATGTACACAACTATGATTCAATAAAAAAAAAATAAAAAATAAGAAATTATAAAAGAATCATCTTTATAAACATAAGGTTGATATATTAATATTTCTTTCCTGAGACCATTCCACATCAGACAGTAAACATTGTGATCTCATGTAACTTCCTGAAGACTCTAGTTTGTAACTCTGAAAATTACATGGTGTATATATTAAATGCTGCTACTATTTCTTGTAGAATGTGTGTGCCCAAATCCATAAAATATACTTGCTTGAAAATTAAAAATAAATCATTAAGGGTTTGGAAAACCATTTTGTCTGACAGAGAAAACAGGATTGCACAAATATAATTTCAAAATCACTTTATAAGCCAGTAGCAAATATCATGATCACAACTCTCACTGTGATCACCTTTGTAATCATGATAGCCACAATGTGTAAAAGGAAATTTTCAATTCATAGCAGTTCGTGCATGAAAGATGGCAAAACTGAAAGTGCAGCTGCATCCCAACTGGGAACTAGGCAAGAGCTGATAAAGAATCATGAACTATGAGTGACTTAAGATGACATGCCCTTACTGATTCCATCCTGAAACTTTCTTAATCAATAAACACTGGGACTTGTTTTAACCAATCGCATTCAGATTGATAAACTCCTTTCCTCTTATTCAGACCATTAGCTTTTCAATCCTTCTTTAGAATAACACCATAATCACAAACACACCCTAACCCCGTTTCTAGCACTTCAATGTCACTGATTTTGTCCCCTTAGTAAAACTAGCCAATAAATTGCTTCAGTGGTGTATTTTCCTTTCCCGGACCAGTTAATACACTTGCATTGGGTCTCTTTAAGTTTCAGTGGTTTTGTTTTATTCTTTGATAGTTACTCACTAAGGACAGGACCTGTACTAAGTAATTTACACATATTTTAAAATTTTAATTCTTACAAAAACCTCCAATATGATCTGGATATATGGTGGTAACAACCATGGATTCAACCCAGAGTGCTTGAATTCTGATCTTTCTCCTCTAGTTGCAATTTCATGATCTTCTGAAAAGTTTACCACCTCTCTGTGCCTGTGTATATATAAACAATGGCAACAATAACAGAACCAAATCTATAGGCTCATTGAAAAGAGTAAGGGAGCTAACACCTAAAATTTATTAGAATGGTGCCTTGCATGTAACAAAGCATTCAACATTAACTATAATGAGATCCATTTTACAGAGAAAGAATCAGACTTCTGGCAATTAAGGAATTTGCTGAAGGTTACACACAGCTAGTACATGAGAGAGCTAGAGTTTCTTTCATGAGTTTTTTGATGGCAAAGCTTGTGAAGGATTCTTGTTTATAACCACTTTCTACAATGCCTCCCTTTGCTTTGTTGTATTAATTTTTTTTGAATGGTGTAGTCTTGCCTTCTTTATGTTAAAAGTTATTTTACTGCTTTTCAATAACATTTTGGAAGGGAAAAAGAGATCTTAAAGAAATATAAAATGAAAAGCATTCTAACAGCTGTGTTGAAAAATTCATCAATGTCTAGATGACAAAAGAATTTCATTCTTCACCCAAGATTTTAATTAACTGTTTAATACCAGCCTCATTATAAGTTGTTTGTGCTTTGAAAAACATTTTTTCTTAGGAATATGATCTGGCTTCTGAGATTAAGCGTTGACTTCTTTCAAAATACCCCTTTTGATATATGTAAAGTTCCTACTGATAAAGAAACATCTATTAAATAAACAGTTAGGTTGAAAACAAAAAAATGAGTATCGACATAATTCCTAAACTTTAGATAGATGAACTTTACAATCATGTAGGAAAATATGTTTCTTGTGAGTAAACTTTATAAATTTATGATATTTTTATATCTATGCAAACCACATTATTATTTTATATACTTTAGGAATATCAATTTTAAAATGATCCTAAGAAGTGATTTTGCCAGGCACTGTAGCTCGCGCCTATAATCCAAGCACTCCTGGAGGCTAAGGTGAGTGGATGACCTGAGCTTAGGAGTTAATACCATCGTGAGCAAGAGCATGACCGGGTCTTTTAAAAAATAGCCAGGCAGGTCAGCACCTGTGGCTCAAAGGAGTAGGGCACCGGCCCCATATACTGGAGGTGGCGGGGTGGTGGGTTCAAACTCAGCCCCAGCCAAAGACTGCAACCAAAATAGCCAGGCATTGTGACAGGCACCTGTCATCCCAGCTACTTGGCAGGCTGAGGCAAGAGAATCAATCACTTGAGCCCAAGAATTTGAGGTTACTGTGAGCTATGACACCAGATCAGTCTACCCAGGCATCAAAGTGAGACTCTGTCTCAAAAAAAAGAAAACAAAAAAGAAGTAATATCCATGAGAAAACTGACATTAGAGACTTCTTCTTAAAGATTTAACCTCCAAACACATTGACGAAGTTTTTAAGGAAATATAAGTGTGGATTTTTAAAGAATGGAAGCAATTACTATGGCAAACACCACATGCACATGACACAAAAAAACTCCAATCTTAGTTGGATGAGGGGAAGAATTAGTGTTTGTGTCTCACGTTAAAGGCTTCACATATACTTTGTACCCCATGAATAGCTAATGTATTTCAATTGTTGATTGGTAGAGTGTTATATTTCTGACAGTTGTGTCATTACCATAGATTTTTATTTTTATACTTTGCATTTTACTTTCATAAAAATTTTTTCTTTGTGACTGATTATGAAAAGAATTATGAACTATGTGGGAAATTGTGATGAATAAATGTGTTTGGCTGAAAAAGATTACTTATTTAATTTGATAACACTAATTTTGTTTTTAGTAAAGTTAATGAAATTTTATTTTCCCCAATGAAAAGTGTTTCTGTCCAATGATATTTCATTAAACTGTATAATTATAGCTCTAGCTGATGGGCAAACACTTCAAAAAGCTGAATCCTTATTTAAGCAAAAGATATAGGTGTGATCGAGAATGATTTTTTGAAAAATCTAAACATTATCCAACTATGGATGTGTATTGTTCTTTCGTTGAAAGCTAGTAACCTAGAAAATAGATGTTCCGTAGTTGTCCTAGAGGCAAAGAAAAAGAAACATGGAGTAGAGAAAAGAACTGTGGCCAGGTAGTCAGGAAAGCTGGCTTCCACTCAGTTCCACCCTGATCCTGACATGCTATGTGACTTTGGGCCAGTTATTGTACATTTTCTAATCTCCTTTTTTCCCACTTAAAAAATGGAGGGGGGGGTCAATGTCACTAAATATTTTCCAACGTCTATTCTATTCCCAGAATTCTGTGCAGATGAACTGCCACATTTTTTCCACATACTCTAGTTTCAATGGCATGTAGGCTGCATATCTATGGTTTGACTGTCCCCTCCAAAATTCATGCAGAAATGCCATTGCCTTTTGTTACAGTAACAAGAGGTGGAACCATTAAGAAGTGTTCAGGTCATGAAGTCACTGCCTTCATAAATGGACTAAATCTGTTGGGCTCATTTTCATGGTAGTGAGCTCACTCCCTCTTGCTCTCTCTCTCCTTCTCTTTGCCCTCTGCCACGTGGCACCTTCCACCTTCTGATGACATAGCAATAAAGCCCTCACCAAATACTGGCACACTAGATATTGGACTCCCTAGCCTCTAGAACTGTGAGCCAATAAATGTTTGTTCTTTATAAATTACCCAGTCTTGGGTCTTCTGCTATGATAGCACAAGACAAACTATATATATACATACACACACACATACACACATCTGTATATATGTATGTGCATATGTATACATATATATATATACGAATAACAAAAGAGGAATACAAGTCACATTGTGCATCTCTTGAAATTACAGAAGTCAAATATGATAAGTATTACAAGTTTAATGCAATTTTTTCCTTTCTTAAACTATGTATACATTTTTTGCACCCTTTCTATGCATATGAGTGTGTGTGTGTGTGTAGTTTAATACACACACATATATTTCCTTACTTTATTAGCCAACAGTGCCTAGAAACAATAACACCTTAGTATCAATGAGCATATAGCTTTTCACATCTCAATTTCTAATGCCATTCTCCAATAAAAGAAACCAGAGTTTCTTGGAGAAATAGCTCATTTCAAGACTGAGATAGGGAATATACAAGGTCAATCTGGAATATCTTATAGTGCCAAAAAGTAAGCAATGCTCAAAAATAACAATAGGAATATGTCAAACGGATATAAGAACTATCCCCAAAGGGGTCTTCTTTTTTTTTTTTTTTTTGCAGTGTTGGCGGGGACCGGGCTTGAACCCGCAACCCCCAGTATGGGGCCGGCGCCCTACTCCTTGAGCCACAGGCACCATCTCCCAAAAGGGCTCTTAATACCAAATGCTAAAACAAGTTGAGCAACTAAGTTAATAACATAGTCTTATAATGCAAAGTATAAATAAATATGCATGAGTTCATACTGATATAAATAAATAATTGAATAAATAAATGGGTAAGGAGAAACAAATCTCCCATATAGATGAATTCCAAATAATTTGTTTAGGTAATAACTGAAGACATACATAAATGCATACATAATTAAGTAAGAAGGAGAAAATAGACAAATCTCTAATGCAGAAGAATTCTAAATAATTTATGTAGTTACTCTCCCACTCCCCACCCCCGAGGGTATGCACCCCTCTCCATTCCTTAAGTGTAGGCTATGCATACAGACTTCTATCCATATGGAAAAGGAGAAAAGGAAGAGTAATTTCACCACTTCCCCACAGAGAAATCTGACAAATACTACACCAGCCAGATGATCAAGGTGAACAGCAACAGCAATAAGTCACATTGATAGCACGTACCCCTTAGTGATGGGATGGTGGTATTTTACCTCTACGGTCTTTCTCCCCAAAACCTATAAGTCCAGTGTAGTAATGACCAAACTATCAGACAACTCCCAACTGAGAGACATTCACACCTCACCTGTACCCCCTTGAAACTGTCAAAGTCACAAAACAAGACCAAGACTAAGGCGACATAACAACTGAATGTGATGTGGTATCCTGAATGGTACTTAGAACAGAAAAATTACATTACCTAAATACTAGGAAATCCCAATAAAGTATGAACTTTAATTAAAAATACTGTGTCAATATTGATTCATTAGTTGTGACAGATGTTTCACACTAATGTAAGATTTTACTGGGGGACTCTGAGTGGGAAATAATATATGAAAAGTCTTTTTACTATCTTTGCAACTTTTTTGTAAATCTAGAACTATTCTAAGATAAGACATTTATTTTTAAAAAATTGGGGAAGGCAAAAGACCAAGAGTAGTCAATATGATCTTCAAACAGAAGAAAAAAAATTGAAGAATTCACTCTAGTTGACTTCAAAATTTACCATAAAGTTACTATAATTCAAAATAGTGTGATATCAGTGAAAGGACAAACAGATCAATGAGACAGAATGGAGGTTCTAGAAAGAGGCCCAAATATATAGTCAAGTAATTTTCAACAAAGGGACTAAAGCAACCCATTGGGGAAAGGAAAAATCTCTTCAACATAAAGACTGGAATACTGAATATTAAAAAAAAAAAATCTACCCCTACCTCATAGTATACAAAGAAAATCCATTCAAATCAGAACATATAACTAAACATAAAAACGAAAAGAATAGAGCTAATGAACTGAAATTTAGAAGAATATATCTATGTAAACTTGTGTCAAATATTTCTTTAAAACTGCACAGGATGCTGGACTAAAAAGGAAAACAATTGTTACTTAAGACTTCCTTAAAATTTAAAATTTGGCTTTTCAAAGAATACATCAAATAAATAGACAAGCCATAGATTTTGAGACACGAACATATTTGGCAAAAACACTTGTATACATAATATGCAAAGAACTCCTATAACTCCACAATAAAAAAGACAAAACTCCAATTTAAAAATGGCCAAAAGATTAGACTAGAATATATACTTCGCAAAAAAAAAAAAAAAAAAAGACAAATGGCCAATAAACATGGAATGAAGGGCTAAAAATCATTAGTCATTAGAGGAATTCAAATGAATACCATAGTGAGATACCATTACAGAAGCACCAGACTGGCTGAAACTGAAAAGATTAACAATTTCAGATGTTGGAGAGAATTTCATAAATTACTGATGAGAATATAAAATGGCATAAAGACTTTATAAAAGCATTTTTCAGTTTCTTTAAAAGTTAAGCATACATCTACCCTATGACCCAACAACTGCATATAAGGATAATTATTCAAGAAAAGAGAAAACATGTCTATAAATTCATACAGATGACTGTCCATTTAGATGAGGAGCGGAACACGGAGGAAACCTCCCCACATGGCAATGCTCTTTCTTACTGTCTCGGCCTTTACCTCTCCCTTCCAAATTCAGGCTCCACTTAATTTTGGAATTTACTGGGACCACAGTTGTGATATAACTGTTTCTTTACTACTAGGAATTTTTATTTGTTGTTGTTGTTGTTTGTTTGTTTGTTTGAGACAGAGCCTCAAGCTGTCACCCTGGGTAGAGTACTGTGGCGTCACAGCTCACAGCAACCTCCAATTCCTGGGCTCAAGAGAGTCTCCTGCCTCTGCCTCCCAAGTAGCTGGGACTACAGGCGTCCGCCACAACGTCCGGCCATTTTGGGGTTGCAGCCACCATTGTTATTTGGCGGCCCGGGCTGGATTCGAACCCACCAGCTCAGGTGTACGTGGCTGGCGCCTTAGCCCATTGAGCCACAGGCGCCGAGCCACTACTAGGAATTTTTAATTAGCTTGAGACAGACTACAGTTTGTGACAGGAGCCAAATACTGTCTATCAACATTGTATGTGATACAAAATACTGTTCACTAATACAAAGGAACAAACTACTGCCGTGGGTAAATCTCAAAATCTTACCCCAAGGGAAAGAACAAAAAAGTTCATGCTAGAGGATTTCACTTATATGAAATTCTACAAGAGACAAAAATGAACAAATAGTTTTAGAAGTGACATCATTGGCTGCTTCTTGGGAGGTTTTACTTGGATGGACAAAGAGGAGTGGTGGTCACGTTCTGTGACTTGATATGCATTTTTCAAAACTGAACAGTATGCTTAGATATACATCCAAGTTTATAAATTACACCTCATTTCTTAAAATACCTCCAGGGATTTTTAAGGATATTGCACATAATTAGCAATAATCTGTAGCATTTACTGAGTAATCACAATGTTCAAACATTCTTTTAAGTGTTTTTCCTATATTAATTCACTTAATCCTCAGACTAACTCTCTAGAGTTGATACTGTCGATGAATTACTAAAATGGACCAAGTGTAGTGGAGTATACCTGTAAATCCTAGCACGCTGGAAGTCTGAAGAAGGAGGATTGCTTGAGGCCAGGAATTCTGGATCAGCCTGAGCAACATAGCACGCTTCATCCTCTCTACCAAAAAAAAAAAAAAAAATTAAGTTGGCCAGGCATTGTAGTGGGCGTCTGTAGTCTCAGTTACTTGGAAGGCTGAGGCAGGATAGCTTGAGCCGAAACATTTCAGGTTGCAGTGAGCATGATGCTACTGCACCACTCCCCCAGGCCATAGAGGCTCTGTCTTAAAAAACAACAACAAAAAGTTTGTTACCTGTGCCCATGCAAATAGAAATCTGCAAAGATCACTTCAATCTTCACCTGAGACAGCACCTACTTGCAGAACACGGAGGAAACCTCCCCACGTGGCAATGCTCTTTCTTACTGTCTTGGGCTTTATCTCTCCCTTCCAAATTCAGGCTAATTTGGAAGGGAGAGATTAAAAATTCCAATGAATTTTGGAATTTACTAGGACCACAGTTGTGATATAATTGTTTCTTCACTACTAGTAATTTTTAATTAGCTTGAGACAGACTACTGTTTGCGACAGGAGCCAAATACTGTCCAGAAGCAGATTTCACGCAAACAGATCCACGGATTACGTGCAGAGTTGTAACAGCTGGTCTGTACGCGCTCTGTGTAGCAGAGCGGCACTGATCCCGGAGGTCCCAGGTGATTCCCATAATCACAGGATAAAGTGGTTGTAACCAAACCACTGAACAACCTAAGAAGAGGAGGACCCTTGTTTGCTAAAAACATCCACCGAAAATGCTTCTGTTGTTTGGGGGGGGGGGGACAAAACAATAAAAAATTAAAATTAAATCAAATTATAATAAGACGCTGAAATCACGAAAAGTCGCTGGGGGCAGTTCAACATGAATAGCATGAGAAATATTAATTCAGGTATTTCTTCACTATATCACGATACCTTTTTCCATTTGATGTTTAAGATAGTCCCACGAGCTTATGTTTTTCCAGCTTATTGGTGCTGTGACCCATCAGCTTACTGAAGCAGCCCAAAGGAAGGGTGTGACACAGAAGCGAAAATTAGGAAGGAATAGCGTCCTGGTGATAGGAGTTAGCAGCCTTTAAGCAGGGACTGGGAAATAGACAGGGGGAGTGACTTCTGCAGGACAACCTCCGCAGCCCCCGGCCACTGGCTATTGCTAGGCAGGGCAATGCCAGACGGGAGACTTCCCCTGGGGATTGGGTGGGACAGAGCGCCTGCGCAAATGAAGGGCCATAAACAGAGGCCTGGCCGTGAAGGTTTAAAGAAACCGAACTTGACCGAGTCAGGGTTTGCCAGCAGGTTTGGGCTGGCAGACAAGGCATAAAAGTCCAACCCAGGCCGCTACAACAACAACCCTTTAGGACCCCTTCCTCTGTGTTGGAAACTTTCCTATCTATCCCTTTATTGCTTCTGCTTGCCTGTGGTTCTTCAATTCCCAAGACCAAGAACCCAGCCAAGAGGAGAAAAATCCAGTATCACCGAGAGGGTGTCAAGGACTCAATCACAGTAAAACACTCTGCATCTCCTAAAATGCAGAAGACAAATCAGATCGTAACCGCTATTCCTCAAGTCTGCAAAGGTGTTGTGCCCTTCAAGAGAAGTCAGCTCAGCTGGGCAAACTTGAGAAGAAACATCATCCCTACAGCAATTACACTTCCTCGCTCCCAAAGTTCAGGAGGCACGTGCAAGAGGAAAAGCCGCGCCTGTCATCCCGGATCAGCAGAGAGGGAATCCTAGTTTAAACAGATAGTTTTTGGCTGCTCCGAGAGGCAACAGATGTTTCGACGCACACATTAAGGCATGGTGCGTACTTAAGCAGAGGAGAAGAATCGCAAGTCTTTACAGTTTAAAAAGGCACAAGACTGGAGCCTGGCTCTCAGAAGCAACTTGGATTCATGTTTCCTGGTTAAGTGTTGAATGTATATCGTCAAAGAAAAATAAATGAATACCTCAAGGACCTCAGTGTTCTGCAGAAATAGCTTGATTTGCCAAAGCAAAAAGAAAAATGGGACGCTTTCCAAGACAAACAGTAGAGTGAGCAGAGCAATTCTGAAATGGGGGGTAGGGGGAACAGGAGGTATTGAGGACGGGAACATTGGCACAGAGACGGAGGGGGTGACTAGGAAAATAACTCACAGACGGTTCAGCCCCTCGCTGAGAAAGAAACCAACCTGACTGCAAATGTTGTCAGATCTCAGCCGGGAAACAGGAGGCAGGTGTGCAGAGACAGTAATTTTGACCAAAACATCTTTCTCTGGGAGGAAAAAGGGCATGCAGGAGGTAAAGAGCCGGACCTCAGCCTGACTCCTGCAGCCTCTCTATAGCAATGGCTGGCAGCTTCTGAGCCCAAGGATAAAACACAGAATAAAGGCATGACTTCCTCACAAACAGGGCATTCCCCTAATGATGGATTTCATGTCAACCAAAGGCATTCTCAGGGGTAAATCAATGAGGTCAGGGAGGATCTGGGCCTGGGAGAGCTGACATTGGCCATGCACTTACCCTCAGGGTTCTGAGCGGTGGGGAAGGAGAGGATGGAGCAGAGTCTGTGGAGTCAGACAGCCAAGCTCAGATGCAGCTCCACCACCCATGCCACCTGTCACTCGGCAAGTCACTTAACCTTCTAAACCTCATCTTTCTTGTATGTAAAATGGGCCACACAGGGCCATTACGATGATTAAAGTAGATCATGCCCCGTGCCTGAAACAAGTGTCCACTAGTTCTGTAACATTTGTTGTATGCCTGCTGTGTGCTAAGATACACACAAGATATCTTTTGACAAGATGCTTTTGTTTTGGTTATCTCACTTAAGATTCTTGACAGCATATAAAGGTTGTTTTTATTATGTTAATTTTACACATGAGAGAATTGAGACTAAAAGAATAATTTTTCCAACTATTGTTTTTTTGTGAGGATTTAAAGGCAAGTCTTTCTGGACTCCCAAGCTGCTGCTCACTGTATTGTGACTTTCGTTCCGCGTATCCAGTAAGAGAAGGGACTGAGCATTATTGGGAACCTCGAGGCAGCTTCACAATTATTTTTGATAAGTTTTCAAGAACTAACATCATGGCATACCCTGACAATAATTTAGAGCTATTTGTAAACGTTTCTCACATCTAAATATCTTTTCAAATATAGTGATTTGTACTCCAGTTTTCTGATGCCAACAGCAATTCCATCAGATAACAAACACTTGAATGATAATTGTCATATGATGAAATATTTAGATTTAATTGTTCAAGTCAAAGAATAGATGACACTGAAGTGGACTCTAAAAGTGCATATAGGAAAGTGTGATGGGCTCAGTGCCTGTAGCTCAGTGGCCAGGGCACTGGCCACATACAATGGGGCTGGCAGGTTTGAACCCGGCCTGGGGCCTGCCAAACACCAATGACAACTACAAGAAAAAAATACCCAGGTGTCATGGAGGGCACCTATAGTCCCAGCTACTTGGGAGGCTGAGGTAAGAGAATCGCTTAAGCCCAAGAGTTTGAGGTTGCTGTGAGCTGTGACGCCATGGCACTCTACCAAGGGTGACATAGTGACACTCTTTCTGAAAAAAAGGAAGGATGGAAGTTGGGGGAGATGGAGGGAGAGAGAGAGAGAGAAAGGAAGGAAGGAAAAGAAAAGAAAGAACATTTGATGGACTCAATGCCAGCTTTTCCCCCCTCAGGATTATTTAAGCATTGTGTTTTGATACACATATAATGTGATTACCACAATCAAGTTAACACTGGCAGCTCTTTTGGCCTCTATGTAAAGATGTCTCTCTCCTTGGAAATAACCTTCATCACGCATCTCTTAACAAAGGCCAGCACCATCCTTTAATCTACCAAAGATATTTATAAAAAGCTGTTGTACTCCTGGGCAGCACCTGTGGCTCAAGGAGTAGGGCGCTGGCCCCATATCCGAGAGGTGGTGGGCCCAGGCAAAAAAATAAATATAAAAATAAAAAAAAGAAAGCTGTTGTACTCCCAAAATCAAGGTTCCTCCCTACTTTATGTAACTGCTATCTCTGGTCTTCCAGAGTGTCTCCTGTCCTTTCCCCAGCCGCTAACCTTGAACTTGTAAGTATTTTTAGCAAATGTCTGTGGCTTTTTGGCAGAAAGAGAATAACTTCTGATCTCCATGTAACTGTAAAGAATTAAAGAATAGTCACATTATTATGCATTGGCTTTATTGGTGAGATGACTCCTCTACCACTTTTAGAATTGAAAGCATTTTTAAAAAATCATAATTTGCTTTTCCTGACATTTTCCTTTTCATTTTTCCATGATCAACAACAATATTCGAGGTAATTGCTAACCATTATAAAGCATAACAATATATCCCCAAGGCCATAAATGCAATTTCTCTACATTTAAATCTTTTAAAAGGTTAAAGTAGAAGATCCTCAACACAGTCTATGTGATCAGGCAATACTCTGCTTAAAAATCACAATCTGAATGGGTGATAAATGCACTTATAAATTAAGATTCAGATAAACTGAATAACACTTCTCAAAGTCCTTAAACTTTCTCCCACGATGTAGGACTCTTGCCTCTATGTAATCCATGGCTGTATATACAATATGCAAACTCCCAGACTTTGGTTCAAGTGATCAGTCTGGGACCACAGCAGTGAAGTCTTTTTCACTCTGATTTCTTTTAGTTTTGATCATGAAGTGCTCCAGCCCACATGATAAATGAGGCAGCAGATATCCTCAGAGGCAGAGTTCCTGTGATGTTACGTGCTAGAGATTCCCTGAGGTGTTGTGATAATTCATGCAATTTAATGGCACTGAACAACAGTCTTTGCCTGACCCGGAGGGAAAGCAGCATTATACCCCTGAAGAACATGGTGGTGCCTTTTGGAAGGTGTGGAGAAATGTCTGTCCTGCAATCTTGCCTGTGTTACTGTCCCCTTAGTCCATTTGGTACTAATTACATGGTAAGTAGGTTTGGGGAAAGAGATAATCTTTTAAGTCTACATTTAATTTCTCGGTGGAAACCAGCTTTGCCTCTTTGAATGTTTCTATATTAGGGGTATCGCCTTGAGCTTTCTAGCTTTTTCTGATCTCTTCTGAGAAATCTTTCTTTTCATGCTGCTGATTCTCGGGGATTATTCCAACATAGTTTGGGGACACAGTGTTGGTATGCCAGCGCTTAGCCGAGATGAGATTTTTAGGATTTAAGGAATAAAAGCTTCAAGGATTTAAAAAATCATCTGTGCAGAGAAGGGAGGCTCTGAATAGGCCTGATGAGCCATGCGGGCCGGTTGCCCTGGTGGAGAAGCAGGTTGGCCCTTCCTCTGTTTGCACTGCTGTCTGGGCCACGTGATGCCATCTCACCCAGGAATAGATGGCAGAGGGTTTCATTACAAATCTACCCGAGCTTTGTGTGACGATACCGGAGGCAGTAGAATTCCTGGTACTAAGACAGTAAGTAACGTTGTTTAAATGTCCCCTGGTGTCTGAAAGCAGCTTTCACGTTCACTGCTTTTGGACTATAGTAAAAACATCAAAAATAACTATGGAATAGGCCAAGGTTGGGGCAGAAATCTGGGGCATTTCCATAAGACAGGCTGCTCCTCCCCTCTCCAGGGCCCTCTCCTGGGGGCTACCTCCCTGGCCCAGCAGCCCAGACTGCAGGCAGCTGCTCTCTCAGCTTGGGAGGCCAGGGTGTCCCCTGAGACTGCAGGGTGTGTGTTGCTGGAGGTGTTAGAGGAGTCAGAACGCTGTGTGGGGCCAGTCCTTCACAACTCAGTCAGGCCATGGGATCCTGAAGACTTTGGTCGTGCAAAAGGTTAAAAGCTCTGAATGGAATGTGTCTCCCTTCACAGGCAACCTGTTGTTGGGATTCAAATGCAGCTCCTCCAGATGTCCCTTGCGTGTTTGTGTACAGGCATGCACTGAGGACACGCTAGTATTCAGAGGGCAAAGAATAACATTTTTAATTTAAATATTAGGGTTTTTTAAATGAGAGCTTATGTGTTGCTTTTTCCCCCCTGGAAGTCATTCCCTGTTGGCTTCTGATAATTCTGAATTCTACTTGCACAAAACCAGCTGTTGTGAAATAGCAGATCAAATGAACATTTTTATAGAAATGACAGAAACCTTTATATGAGAGCGTCTTGCTTCCACGGGGCATTCAATTAGTGATGAACTGGGAATAAAGAATACTTTTTATGATACCTTGACATTTATCTGGGTGCATTGTTTTATAAACAACATTATTCACTAACAGGCTTTAACTTCAGCCTGTATTACATGGTGATCTTATAATTCTGAACGAGAAATTTCCACATTAAGAACTTGGCAGATTTATAATTGAATTTTATAAAGATTTTTAGGTTGTCATTAATAATAAAAAATTACATGTACAGCATTTTATCTCACATTCTTTGGTCTACTCTTCTATATTTTGTGTTCATTTATTTACTTAGTTTTGTGTTAAATATTAAGTGGACAAGAAAGAATTTTAGTAGAATATATGTTTATAGAAACCAGGGAGGATATATAGATATATATTTCACATACAATCTGAAATATTTTCATCGAACTGGTTAACATAGCCTTCATGGCATTTTCTTAGTTATTGTGTTAAGACCTTTATATTCTGCATTCAGTAAGTTTCACCTGTACCCTTCTAACATGCACCATAGGTGTGATCCCACCAATTGCCCTCCCTCCACCCATTCTCCCCTCTTCCCTCCCCTCCCTTGCCCCTTTCCCCAAATTCTGGTGCTATAATTGGTTTATAGCCTTCATATGAAAGCTATAAATTAGTTTCATAGTACAGCTGAGTACATTGGATACTTTTTCTTCCATTCTTGGGATACTTTGCTAAGAAAAATATTTTCTAGCTCCATCCATATAAGCATGAAAGAGGTGAAGTCTCCATCTTTCTTTAAGGCTGCATAATATTCCATGGTGTACATATACCACAACTTTGGGGTAACTTTTGTATAACTTCA